>MU623566.1:0-37219 GCA_025201765.1 Daldinia sp. FL1419 | reverse complement strand
TAAGGTAAAATTTTTAATATTAACGGACCTAACCGTAAATAACCTGTTGGGTTCCTAAAATATATTGGGTTTTTTTGCCAATTTGGTGGTTGGCATGGTAACCCCCCCCCCCCCCCCCCCAAAAAAAAAAAACCACTCGAAAATGTTAAGTCTTAATCAATTATGGACATTAAGCCTTAGGTGCCTTAGGTAGTTTGCCAGCATATTATTGCTTCCATTAGTTTTGTTGCTGGGCCTCTATGTAAACTCAATACGCACTAACGGATAACCGCTTCAGAGGATCTTAGTTACAATTTGCCCGTCACTCATCATCTTATTCTGGGTCCAACACAAATCTCCACCTGGGCTGTCGCGGAACCGTAAACCGGGTGTTGCTCATACAGTTGCCCATGCAGTTACCAAATATCGTCGTTGACAAGAACCACAAGCTACTGAGATCTCCTGCTAGTATAAAGAATAATCAAGAATTGCATCCAACGCGTTGATTAGCCACGGCAACCGCTATACGACGTCGTCCATCTCGCTGTCAGAGTTGATCGAGTTCACGTATGTGGGCCTAAAGCTGGTATCGTTGGAGGACCGTTCGAGATTATTAATACTATGCATAGCCCTCACTAGCTTATCCAATTCTCCTTTAAGTTGTTCCCTTCTTTTGGCGGTGTTCACATCTTCCTCCATCAACCGCTCATAAAGACCTGGGTCTGCCAATCGACAAGTCGTGATTAGCATTGCTTACCAAGATCGTCTATCGGGCGTTAACTTACCTGACGGGCCGAACATGTAGAATTTCGTGTCTAAGAATGTGTCGAGTTGGTTCTCTCGATACGTGCGAAAGAGGTTCGAGTTTACGTTCATCGTTACGCCCTCGACAAACCGCGCTGCGGCCACTGCCCCATATAAAGATGGTTAGTGATAAGGCTCATATTAGAAACGTTGATGGGAAATCATACTCATGTAGTATCCACGAACAAAACCAGCTACCTCGATTTCTGTATCGTAAGGATCTTTCCCAGCCTTGGGAAGGTTAGCTTCGAGCATTTTGCGTTCTTTGGTCTTTTCCTCTTCGGTCATTCGTTCTAATTTTTTAACAGGATACTCCCAGTCGATCAACGTCAAGGCTTTGAGACGTACGATTCCTCTCATGCGTGTGAGTTGCTCCATTTCTTGCGCCTTATAGCGATGGAACGCGTCGTCGTTCATCATGTAAAGCTGATACGTTTCAGATCCGAATATTTCCGCCAAGCGCGCTCGTTGACTAGCAACCGTCTTGTCGATAAATTCACGTAGATACTTCTTGCAGTCTTTAAATATTAAGCGGCTGCGCAATGACTCGAGGGAGCTTTCGAGGGCGGCATTGGCAGTTCTCTCCAGGAGCTCTGCTGTCTTACTGATATACGTTTCTAGCGGCGCTTCCCACTTCTTGACTGCTTTTAAACACAGCGTCTCGCGAACTTCATCTGGGACTAGGTCTCGCGGCATGCCAGGCCGCTTCTTCGATAGTATCTCGCTACGAATATTATTAATGTCCATCGCACATCGACCAAGATTGGAATACTTGGCGAATGGATCCGGCACAACCACCCCCTGGCTATCAGCGACGGATGATGTGCGTGACATGCCCAATGGAACGTCTTCGTTCTTTACGGGGGTGGCGGCACCTTCTTGACGCTGACGCCTGCTAGGCGTTGCGAGGTTTCGCATAGTCGAATCGGTGGGCCGAGGTCTGTGTGGCGTTGGCGTGGTAGGTTCCGAATCCACTCCAGAAATGTCGATTGTCTGACGGTTCGAATCCTTGACTGTGCAGGTTGGTTTGATCCTAAATATGCAATCTTGAAACTGGCTATTCAAAGCATTCCACTCGGATGAAAATGCGGTGTTTTTCATGGCAGTTTTCATCTGCTGAAGAAATTCGAAAAGGCTCTTCTTAACCTCGTATTCTACATTGGGTGGAAGTTCAGGAAGAGCAGCCAACTCGCTTTCAATAACCTTCAGACGCGTGAAAACCGTATTTTTAATCGATGGTAGACTCTCCGTAAAGGCTTGCCCGAGCTCAGAGGATAGATACTGTGATATAATTCTAGTTAGCCCTTTCTAATTAAGCATATTGTAAGTCCGTTCGAAAAATAATAGAGAAGACTGAAACTATCGAGGGGGTGATCATTTACCCTTAGTAGAACCTCGACGCCACAGCGGTCCTTAAAGGCGGCAAATTCGGTTGGCCATTGAATGCCGCTAATCTCACGATTGAAGAAGAGTTCTTCCCATTTTGCTGCATTCTCTAACGCTTGATCAGGGGGGCGTGATGTAGCGAAAAAGCCATGACCAACAAGTTGCTTATCATTCTGGAACATAGACAACCAGTTGGAAATATTTTGAGGGGGAAGCTGGTCCGCCTTCGTCATGACGCCGATTGTTCGACGGGTTGCTTTGGCCCTGCGGATAATACTTAGGGAGATAGAATTCTCCACGTCGACGTTCATTGGAAGAGCCCACATGATTATTGCCTTATTCCTCTTGATATAGTCGAGGGTCAAGTTCTCAACAACCTTTACCACGTACATATCTTCTTCCTTTTCTGGGGACTGGAAAACGCCGGGTAGGTCATAAAAGCTTAGATCAGGAAGCCCGGGTCCTCTCATCTCTAGGGCGACGATGTTTGGGGAAAATTGGGCATCGGTTTCTCGAGCCGCAACTGAAAAGGGAGGTTAGCGTTAAATCTTAATCGGGGAACTGAAACTTGAGATTCTAGAACGCATCTTGATGAAAGTGTGCTAAATTGACTGGAACGAAAAGCGGTTGTTAGCTTACCATCAAGAGGAGTCTCCTTAGCGAAGGCACCTTCACCGGGAATAAAAATCTCGAAGTTACGATTGTGATTCAGTATGGCAATCTGAGCCCAGCGGAGAACCTCTTCGATCTCGGAAGGGTTAAAGATAGTTTTGAACGGTTTGATATCCCGGTGATGGTTTGCAACCCAGGGAGGAAACGGCCTTGTCGCGGTGACGTCTTCCAGCTCCGGTTTGCGATCGGGGTGCGGCTGAAAATCATAATCTTGTTGTAAGGACACCGTACATGACCAGTGGTCGGTCTTGCTACTAATCAACCGAATATGGAGAGGGCAACGCGTGCATACGCCAGCACTTCTCGGAAGATTTATACGAGCCAAGCCAGACATTAGACTAGACTTGCCAGAAGACTGGTCGCCCACGAGAACAAGCTCGGGGAGGGCAGCGACATCTAAAAAAACATATAGGTAGTCAGTAGATATCCTTGAACCAGGTTCGGTGATCCGTATTCAGTAGGAGAAGCGTCATCAGCAAGCTGCTGTCCTATTTATTACTCATAACATGGCATATGCCAGTTGGAACGTTAGAGAAGATAGTACTTACGAGATACACCGAGAGTCTGAAGATCCCCTAGTGTATCATTACAAGCTTTTTGCCTCTGTCCAATATCGGCAAAGGTAGGATGGGAAAAGCTCTGCTGTAAAAAGCTAGCATCGGCGCCTTGAGATACTGGCGAGCCTTGCTGGCCGCTTCTGAAGCTATCCGGCCGATACCTCATCTCCATGAGAATGGGCTCAGTCTCATCATCTCTTCGTTGACGAGTTTCGGCGCTAGCTATAAGATGAGGTAAGTTTAGCAACGGCACAAGTGCCTAAGTGGTCGAGATAGGGCTTAATTACTTACGAGCGTGAGAACGGTTGAATGTTCGGGCTAATGAATGATGACTTTCACTAGGAGGAACTTTCCGCTTAAGGGGATTCGGGGAGGGTGGTCCCATGGTTCCTGACGACCTCACGCTTGGCACTGGCGAGCCACCACGTTCGTGCTTAACGCCGGCATCATGTCTCGTCATCCTAAACAATAGTTAGACATGATTTTGTAGAGAATAGTTCAGTAGGAATGTAAATTTTTGAAAAATAATAATCATAATAAGTCAGGGAGCTAAGAGAAGCTGTACCTGTTGTGGTGATGGTATAGTTCTGATTGGCACTTATTAAGTACGAGTAGATAAAATCAGTCCGATACAAGATTATTATTCAACGCTAAATAAAATGACCAATAGAGTCACTAAATCAAGAATCCTGAAGTGGGAATAGATGCAGCTGCCAAGAGTCGATTCTGAAGATGGCGTAAGCTCGAGTAGCGTCCACTTTTATGGAATACTCAAGTAGTAGGATGAGCGCGACGAGCGTGAAAATATTGCAGGAAGAAGAAGAGGGAACGACAATGTTCTCGTAAAGGTGAAGATGGGAGAGGGAAAAGAGGGGAAACAAGTAGGTATGGAAGATGAAGAGAGTGAAATGGCAGTTTGGCCAAATAGATGCATCAGTTGTGAAGTTGACTTAAGGCTGTTCTCAGTGAAATAATGAACGTTGTTAGGGCAACCTGCTTAAACAAGTCTAAGCACTAACAAATACTATCTAAGTACTGAGTATCAAGCAGAATTTCTTCACGCGTTCAAAAATGTAAGAAATTCTGGGGGTGGGGCCTCACAGGTACCTATCTTAGAGAACACTGGCCGACGTATTTCCTCCTGCAGGCAGGTACTTAATATGTAGGTAGGTACTTAGGGGAGGTACATATGTACATACTTGCAGCCTGCAGAGGGTGCAGTGGGGTTATAGGTAGTGCTTGCAGTTACCTCATGTAGAAACAGGACAGGAAATATGGTAAATAAGCTAGATACCTATCTACAGAATAGCCTACTGTTTTCATAATCTACCTGATGTACCAAGGTAGGTACCTAGATAGGTAGATAACTGCTTCTCATCTATGTTGATTTCAAATTAGCAAAAGCACCCACAAACAGAACAAATGTGGTTCGCCATCACCAAAAAAAGGGGCTGAACAGAATTTCTCGAGATAGAAGCTATCCCATCGCGGCAACCTACGTATATTTCTAGCCTAGGCCTTATGTACCTACCTCCTACGTATGCACTCAAAGTCCTTTATACCGCATGTTTTTATATCATTGTAACCTAGTTGTGCTATGTAGCATGGTGTTGCATGGAAATATACTGGTATAACAATTCTGCTTATACCGCAATACCTTTCAGTCAAGTGGATATTCCATCCAACAGATGGCTACAAACAAACATAGCCATTATGTTATTCAATTTATATTGGGCCTTCACGCCCATCACATATTTTACTAGCTTACGCGTGAGTAAGAACGAGACTGAATATGTTTTCGCCCCGTGGTGTATTGTACGTAGGCGCGGCCACGCATAAATATAACCAGATAATACTCGCAAAAATCTTGCGCGAAGGATAGCCCGTAGATTGTCTCTCAGGCTTTACAACACATTTCAAGCTATAATCCGTGCAAATCACGATATCTGCGCTCCTCGGGGCATTTATTCGGGATCTCCATGGTTCGGCCATCTGACAAATATGCGTTAGCTAAGATTTCCTATCAGGTTGGGCATCTCATACCCTACGTTCCTTCCTATAACTAGCCCCCCTTCCTCCTCATCTCGGATTCTCCTCCAGCCTTGTCCGTCCTCAATCTCTGTACCAGGCGCTGGGTATGGGCTATCACACTCCCGACTACTCAAGCGCGGCCAATACCTCCTATAACTAAAGAATCCAACCGTAAACCCTAGCACCGACCCCACACAAACATCATATACGTCGTGGCGATAGTCTTGACACCGACTGATGGCTATCATAGCCGCACCGACTAAGGGTGCAAGGCATACCAACGAACGGCCAAGATCCTTCTTGTCGCGAAATATCCTCAATTGGCCGGCCAAAAAGCAAGCTAGGTACCCAAGGCCGCTGAAGGAGAAGCTGGAATGCCCTGACGGGAAAGACCGCCATCCATCGTGTAGAGTATGATGATCAGTCTCCGTACACACATCGATGGTGACCAAGATGTCTGGTTTAGTGCCAGCGGCCGGCTTGCATCGGGCGATCAGGTCCGGCCTGGGACGACCGACTGTGTTCTTTACGATATCGGTGAGAAACGAGCCGAGTATAAGGGCAATTGCAAGGCCAAGGATAGTGCTATGATGTTTATGGAACGAGGCTCGGGTGAAGCTATTATATAGAAGCAAAAATCCGAGGGGAATGAACAGGGCGTAGACGAAGTTCAACCAAACTGGTACTCGTTCAATTTCGGCATGAGGAAATGAGATATCTAAATTGTTGATGTAAAACATGCGATGGAAGGGTTCGACGAAAAATTGGATTAAGAGGTAGGCCGTCAACAAGCCAGCGAACCCTACATAGTCAGGTGCGTATGAATGCTTGGGAATTAGTTAGATTTGTTCTAGGTTTCAATGCGGACAATTTAACGGGATCGAAGGGGCTACCATACATTCCAGAATCCAGTAACAGACCCTAGGGCCCCTCCTTGTTGGGAAGAATCGTTTCGCGGCGTCATGGCCACGATGCCCACGATGCTTAGAATGCCTCCAAGTCACCGTCCACGTATAGTTTTGAAGAGACTCCAGAGCATTTCCCGGTAACGACTAACACAGAACGGACGAACAGGTTCAATCAATGACGGCTGTAAGGGAGAATCTACAAAAAAAACTAGGATAGATTGAGATGGGATAAGAGTTAGGTATAAATCAAGGAGTTAAAAAATGATGATAGCTGGAGGTCACGCGCTACCGGTTAAGACCACAATGACGATGATAATGATTAGCGCATTTGTTTGGGATTAATTTAGGGGCCTAGGTACATTTACTCCTCTAATGCCGATATACATAGTACCTGAGCCCTAACAATACTAATTTCCATATCACTAGTTGAAGTAATTTAAAGTAACCTTAGGTGTAATATACCCTTTGTATGAATATTAATTAATAGACTCTTAAAAATATTTTATTAAAATCCTGAAATATATCTTTAAAACTGCTTTGGGATGTTATTATAATTGTAGTTTTAAGGTATTTTATGATATAAAACCTGAGAAACTAACATTAATACTTCGTACAGGGGGTGTATTGTACTGTACAATACATTTAAGGACCCGCCTTTTCCAATGTTGACTAACTACGTGTACCTACCGGTGCAGGTACGAGAAGAAGGAAAGTGCGAAGCACTGTGTGGAGGTACAAAAACCTTTCTGGGGAACCTCCTGTATTTAGAATCTTGCAAGCTTCAACACACTTATATTCTCTCTCGCTTTATCTCCTACCTAGCTTAGTTACTACCTAACGTAACAACAATTACATGTACGAAGGTCCGGGCCAAAAGTCTTGCACATGGTCCAAGCTTGACCACCGTATGCGATCGTCTTCGTTTTTTACCCATATTGTATTACATACCCGCTAAGCTAAGACTTCAATAGTAGCGTCTTTACTGAGCCCAGGTGGCTTGATACTAAATCCACAGCAGTATCAGCCATTATAATTTGGATAATACAGTGTAAGCCCTTTTGAATTTATCCGTGCCTTGCCAAGCTTAGATGTGCAAGACTTTTGGCCCGGACCTTCGTAGTATAAACTCAATTCCTTCATCTTGGCGGGCTTTCAAAGCTTTAGGTAAAAGTTGAAACTTCGGTACAACTTGGTCAAAAACATTAATTACATAGGTAGGTAGGTACGCATCTTTTTCACAAGCGCTGCTACTTTTCACACCAACACGTCTTTCTACATCAGTCCTACATTATAACATGTTGAAATCAACATATAAACCCTCGTCAAACCAACCGCGGCCTCTACCCCCCGGTTGGACAGAACACAAAGATCCTAGAGGCCATACTTTTTATCACAACGCCGCTACGAATAAATCCACATATTCTCTACCGTCTGCATTTCCTCCACCTTCTACTGGTGCTATTCCTCAACCTCCGCCGCTTCCTCCGCGAGACCCTCACGCCAACTTTTTCCAGTATTCCACCGTCCCCCAACTTTCCGATCCCGCGGCCGCAAATGCTTTCCTTGCCCAATACGGCCCAACACAACAAAGCCACGCGCAGAAGCAGTATGGAGGTCGTGAAGGGCGTCGCGGGAATGATGAAGGCAAAGATCGGCCTCGTCCCCAGCCGGTAGATAAGCCGAAATCAAAAGTTGCCATACCAGGCTGCGAGCCATGGTTACTAGTTTACACCAAGTATGGCCGACGCTTCGCGTATAACCCCGTCAGGAATGCGAGTTATTGGCGGATACCCGAGAAGGTCATGAAGGGGGTGTTAGAATTGGACATTAAAGGAATCAAAGTAAAGGCCGCAGGCGCTCAAGAGCGAGTAACAAACTCTGAGCAGTCTCCGACTCCACCCACAGAGTCGCAAAGGGTAACTCCGATTGTGGAAGTGGCGGAGGAATCAGAGGAGCAGGTAGAAATAGGTTCCGATTATGAAGAAGTTGAAGTCACGGATGACGAAGGCGAGGGAGATGGAGACATTATAGGCGAAAATCAAGATGATGGACACCCTCCGAAACGACAGCGTACGGAAGAACCTACCGAAGATATGGCAGTGGAATTTAACGAGGATGATATTGCCTACCAGTTGCAGGCGATGGGAGATGAATACGGCCTGGACCCGGGTGAATATGACGATGGAAATCCTGATGCATGGCCCGAGGGCGCTGAAGGTCTCCCCTTATCCGATGCGGACGCAAGAGAGTTATTCAAGGATCTCCTAAACGACTATGGTATAAACCCTTACTCTTCGTGGGAAAAACTAATCGAGGAGGGGCGGATCATTGAAGACGGGCGGTATACAGTACTTAATACGATGAAGGCACGAAAAGATGTATGGGAAGAATGGAGCCGCGAACGAATACAAATTCTCAAGGAGCAGCGTGCAAAAGAAGAAAAAAAGGATCCCCGCATCCCGTACATGGCATTCCTCCAACAGAAAGCAACACCAAAACTCTATTGGCCGGAATTTCGTCGCAAGTATAAGAAGGAAGCGCCCATGCGCGATACCAACCTCAACGATCGTGACCGGGAGAAGTGGTATCGCGAACATATCAACCGACTAAAATTGCCGCAGGATTCCCTCAAGAAAGACCTCACCGCGCTTTTACGCAGTGTCCCTCTTCGCGTATTCAATAGTCAGACTCATATGGAAAATCTCCCCCCTCAAATACTCGCTGATCTGCGCTATATTAGCCTGGATCCGCAAATCCGAGACCCTCTGATAGAGGCATATATTCAGACACTAGGACAGCCACCTACAGGGGAGGGGACCGAAGAGGATGACGAAGCAGTACGCAAGGCGAAAGAAGAACGAAGGAAGCGGGAGAAGGCTCTTCAAGAACGGGAGCGCATTGTTGCAGAAGAAAAACGAAAACAGAAGAGGCAATTAGAATACGGAAAAGCAGCCCTGAAAGAAGAGGAACAGGAATTAGAAAAGGCTATGCACGTAGGCAAGAAAGGTATACAAAGTCAACTATTGGCCGCGAATAAGGCTGCAGATACTGTCGGATAATCTTACTCTCTAACCTAATACATTATAGAGCCGTATTTTTAAGCCTCCATCTGAGATGTGCCCCCTTAATAGTCAAAAATCATGAATGGCATTGGTTTAGGATCAGCAAAGAAATCCCTAGTCATCCTTTGACGATATTTTAATATTGATTTCTATTTAGCAACATGGCTATTCATCAAACTTAACACACGGCTATGTTGAGGTTGCTGATAATACATCTATCTAGATCGCCTCAAAAGCCGTTCATAGCTTCTCCCTTGCCAGCGTCTTACTACCCAGTCATAGCAACCAGTTGTCAAACCATGTCACAGCCTGTAGAAAGGCCTGCTCCTTAGCGAAGCGCTGATTTTTCTTGCTAGGGTCGCAACGGACACTAAATCCATGCTCTACCTGAGAGTACAAGTTGATTTGGTAGGGCAACCCACCCTTGGCTAGGATCACTTCAGACTTATGACGGTTCTCCGCCGGAAAGATGGGGTCCGTTTCAGCGGCCGCGATGGATAACGGTGCCTTGAATCCCGCAAACTCGTCCTCGTCAACAAAGGACGGGTGAGCTATGAAACCGGCTTGGATGCCGTTCTTGTGGTGGCGCGCGACATACTACATAAGCCGATATTAGCAACTTAAACATACGAAAAGCAAGATTAATTGAAACATACCTTTGCTCCAAAACAATAGCCGGCGGCACCTATCTTCTCAAAGCCCTTGCCCTTGAGATACTCGATGGCGGTTTCAATAATAGGATCAACAGCTTCTTTGGTATGCGGGTTATCGCCAGTAGAACCCTTAGATAACCACACTGTGAAATCGAAGCCCGCGGGTCGGTTTAGAGACAGGGCATCACCGTTAAAAGGGTCAATGATAATGGTATAATAGCCATTAGCAGCATATTGGTCAGCCATCAGCTTGCTATTCTGCCAGATACCGATTACATCCGGGATGAATAGGATTGCAGCATTTTTGGCAGTAGAAGCTTCGGGAGTAGCAAGGTAGGCTTGGTGTGTGCCCACCTTGATGTCTGCGCCGGTGGGTGTGCCTCTAGATGACGACTCAAATTAGTATAAGCTTAAAAATATGCAGGCGCCTATTCTTATGAAATATACAATATTTAGCTAGGAGTAACTTACTCGTGCTTGACACCCCTGACGCAGCAGTCACCGGGAGGGAATGACGCCATCTTGAATTATCAATGGAAGTGTTGATTTGTTTTTTTGTTTTTGTTTTTTACTCAATATAAAAACCACGATTGGATTTGCGTATTAGTTTTGTGGTATGTGGGTAGGATAGATCGAGGATGATGATGAGCAAAGAAAAGAGTTCTCATGAAGATGAAGAGCGAGATGAGAGACTTAGAGGATGTTATGTTGCATAAGCGGCGCTTTGCTTATGGTTTGTGCCAACCTTAATATATAAGTTGCTGAAATATGGTTTAATTATAGGGCAATATTTATTATATTTTTAATAAATTAATATTTACCTTAATTTTTATAAATTACAAAATATTTGGAACCTGTGGCTTATTAGTTTATGCTTATTGAAGTTATTCTGAAATTATTTGCAACTTTGCTGTTATTATATGTTATAATTAATTATAATATATATATATATTATAATAAAATTTTAAATATTATTAAATATATTGTAATTTAATTATTAAATATATTATAATTTAATTATTAAATATGTTATAATTTAATTATTAAATATACTATAATTTAACCATTAAATATATTATAATATAAGGCATTAAAACTTTAAAATTAAAATAAGCAAATTAAAAAATACCTTTTAAAATATTTTTTACTTTTAAAAAAATTTAAATAAATTAATTAATATTTATTAAATATATAAAAAAATATTATGAATTTATAAATAAATTAAATTTTAATAGGGATAAATTAATTAATATTTTAAAAATACATAGTTGATATTTATATTTACCCCCCATAAGTTTTTCTAAACTTATGTAACATAACATCCTCTTAAATAGAAAAATTGACATTAATAAGTTCTTAGTCGTCGAGATTTATCAGCGGAAATAATGCAGTAATAAGATTGTAACTAACCTCCAATGGTATGGTATAACTACGTCAACCTAAGAGGATGTTATGTTGCATAAGTGGTACTTTACTTATGATTTATGCCAACCTTAATATATAAATTATTAAAATATAATTTAATTATAAGGTAATATTTATTATATTTTTGATAAATTAATACTTACCTTAATTTTTATAAATTATAAAATATTTAGAACCTATAATTTATTAATTTATACTTATTAAAGCTATTCTAAAACTATTTGTAACTTTGCTGCTACTACATACTATAATTAATTATAATATATACATATATTATAATAAAATTTTAAATATTATTAAATATATTATAATTTAACTATTAAATATATTATAATTTAACCATTAAATATATTATAATTTAACTACTAAATATATTATAATTTAACCATTAAATATACTATAATACAAAACATCAAAACTCTAAAATCAAAATAAACAAATTGAAAAATACCTTTTAAAATACTTTTTACTTTTAAAAAAATTTAAATAAATTAATTAATATTTATTAAATATATAAAAAAATATTATAAATCTATAAATAAATCAAATTTTAATAAGGATAAATTAATTAATACCTTAAAAACATATAGTTGATACTTATGCTTACCCCTTATAAATTTTTCCAAACTTATGCAACATAACATCCTCTAAAAGCTAAGAAACAAGAGGCAAACGGTATGTAACAGCTTCCCTATGCTTCCTATGCCCCTCGATGAATATACCTCAACAGCGCAAGCAGGTCCAAACCTAACGGGGTACCTCATAGTGGTTAACCCCTCCACCCCAGTAGGTAAGGTACAATACAATACAGCAATCTTAGCTGCACGTACTAGCCGTCCGCGGTGCCAACGCCTACAAGTCTACAACCCTAGGTAGGTACCTAAGGTATAATTGAGTCTCGACGGTTTACTTATAATCGCGTCAGCATGCGGACCAGCAAGATTGGAAACCCTTTTAACTGGTTCAACATTTGATATCCGGCACCCACTCCTTGCAATAAATGCACCAATGAAATATCAATATAATTACGACTTCTACACTAAATCCATACATGAGATGAGTACCTAACCTAGGTACCTACCTCTTACGGCAACCTGGCCTACAAATTTACAGCTGCCTCTTTACTTCTTCCGTTTAGCATCGCAAATATCAATGCATCGTCTTGTACAATTTCTCGACAAAAATATAATTATACTTGTACCTATACTATCTAGGTAGGTAATTTAAAAGATAACTTCGTCAACGAACACGGTGCCGTCTATCCACTTCTCCATCTCCTGCGTGAGATCCTATCCAAACCTTTCTTCTGACCAGCCCATACGTTTTGCCCCTGGTTCTCCGTAGTCGGCTCCGGAACATCTCCACACGTTGACTCCCCGTCGGCATTGTCACGCCGTGAAAGTCCCGCCTGTGACCGGGGTGATCCCCAAAACGGAATCCATGCCCTATTCTTCTGCTCCGTCGACTGTCTACCGGAAGCGTGGCCGTCCCGACTTTGCCTTCCCAACATCACTGTGGATACCGACGCGCCAAGTTCGGTGTCCTCTGGGTCTGGTTGTGTTCCCATCTTCGGTGACGGTGACTTCCCAGGACCCAGAAGTAATCGTAAAACTTGGGCAGGAATCATAGGAGAAGGGGATCGATGTCTCCATTCTTCACGACCGGTATCTTTCGGCGTTGCTGTAGTACCAGGCGTGGAGTTAGTCCCGGCCGTGCTTGCATGGACCTGCGACGAGGATATGCTCCTTCGGCGCCGCTTCGACGACCGTGGTATCTTCGTTAGTTCCGTGTTTGTACGTGGAGATAAACCACTCTTCTCCGTTTTCTCCGTTTCATCGTCTCCCTTCTGTACTTGATTAGCACTTCCTTCTGGCTTTGTACTAGGCCCCCTTTTCGTAGTTCCATATCTAGCCTTATTCTCAAACGGCTTCTTCGTCATCCTGTCTAACAGATAGCCATTTCTGCATCCACTTGTACCATTATTCCGCATCCTTTGGGCGTTTATCGTTGCCTTTGAGTTACTTCCATCCTCTTCGTTTTGTGACATCGCCATCTCTCCTGGAACGGACATCGCATCTCTACCTCCGTTATATGCGCTCGTTCGCCTCTTGAATGACCACCATGATTCCCGTCGGGTTTCTTCGGCCTGGGATTCTGCTTCTGTTGAAACCTGGCCTGGAGAGGTTCGCACATCCTCCTCCGGATTAGAATTTGATTCCTTTCCTTTACTCCTATTCAGCCTTAGAATGCTCCGAAATCCAATTCTATGGTCTTTCGCACATTCACGATTCGCTTGTGGCCCCGGCATACATGTCGATTTATTTCTCTTTCGTAGCGCAGGTGCTATAATCTTACTTCGGAGACTAGAGGATGAGTTGGTTCCCTTGTTCTTCCCAAATTGGTTGGGCGTTTGTGGCGCACGCGGTGTATGTCCTCTCGATGGCCCGGCTCCTTTTACGATATGGGACACCGATTTCAGCTGTGTGTCATTTGTAACACTCTTTGAGTCTTTATTCCCGACACCAGTATCATATGGATGCGTGCTTTTGCCGGTATTGGTATGAACAGACATAGAGTCTTGCAACCTTGGATGTTCGGACAATGTTGACGGGTTCGGTCTTTTCTGCTTTCGTGACTCTATTGTTTCTACATAATCGTCAATGCCATCCTGCTAAGACTCGATCTTCATATTGATCCATAGTAGGGGGATTGAAACGGTTTCCAAAGCCTTGACTCGTCGTGATTTTGGCTTGTCTTTAGCTTCCGCTTCTCGAAGTTCTCGCGATTCGTATAATGTCTGCTGAGTCGGCCAACGGTGTCTATAATCGACTGCCGCCTTCTCTTTTTTCCTTGAGTGTCTCGTCATTCTGGTCTTTAGGTTTTTATCCGCGTCGGGGTACGGGCTTGGTCAAGATACAGTATTCGCCAACCCTCCCACCTAGGCTATTTCGTATCAGCCGGTCCATTTACAATTGTGACAACGCCAAGGATGCCTATAAAGAGATAAGTGTTGAGGAGCGTGAACCTCCTCACACTCAAGCAAATAAAGTATATCAAGGTTAATAGATATAACTCGTAAAGGCGGGTTATTTTTCCCGAAGTGATAAATACGACTCGGGATGATATATTCATTATAATCGTCAGTAATAGCCACATTAGATGCATTGATACTTGTAACTGAGTACTTCCTTGCATACTCTAGAACAATTAATTAATTCAAGAACTCTCGCTTTATTCTACAATTAGTCGGAACTTCCCAAGTTTTAAGTTTCCTTCCAGCGAGGTAGTCAGACTGCGTGACTATCTAACCTAGGGAGCTAATTAGCTCGAAACTACGTCGTATAGAGCATATTTACCTACATAGGTAGGTAGATTGGTAGTCACGTCTGCTATGTTTTGATCGGCATCATACTCATAACCGAAGCTAGGCAATATTCGACCTTCTATTCCGTATATCCTGTGCACGTAGTTTCGACAATACGCTTTACCGTAAAAGTAGGAAGCTTGATAATATGACTATCATTATTTATGCTTTGGCGTATAGTGGCTACTGTAGTGTGTACTTTGTTTGCTGCCACATAGTAAGGGCGTATATTGGCGCCAGATGCCTTTTCAGCCAAGCCAACTAAAGGATTTGCGGATTTTCAAGGTATCATTGTATGTGAGGGGAAATCATTAAATATAATAGTATATAAAGTGTATTCATAGAGATATTTACAAGTTCTTTTAAACTATCCTTGGAAAATGTGATTATTAAATCATTATATCAACCCGATTTTCTGATTTTATATCTGTATGAGGCATATACCATTAAAAATGATATTCCTCTACGTAATACTATATCTACTTATGGCGTATAGGTAATTTTTACGAATATAATCCTTATGGTATTACCCCAGCTCGGTTCGATTAGACCCGGTTCCAGTAGCCGGGGTATCTGGTGCCTCGAAAACTGGTACCGTTTGCATTACAGGGGCTTGGTATTTTTGTCGTCCCACGTCGTCGTATTGTAATACCGGCGCGTGTTTCTCGCGCAATGGAGGGGGGTGGGTAGACTGAATTCCGAAGCCGGGAAGTTCCTGCGGCCCGGGGAGTGTAGTCGGCGATGGTGCGGTTATACGGGCGCCCTTCTGATATTTCTTAATAAAGAATATGCCTAGAATGGTCAAGCCTATAACAGCAAAGCCACCCAAGACGCCCCCAATAATAGCTCCGATGGGAGTGCTAGAGTTATTATTCGACGGTACGGAAGTAGCACTTGACGATGTCGAGGGTGGGGTGGCCGAGCCAGTAGTTTTTGCGGATGGTAGATTAGTTGACTCTTGCGATGAAGACGTGGTCGTTAAATCGTTCGAAGGTGGCGATGGCGTGTTATCAATCAGGCTTAAGGGTGTAGCTAATAGATCAAAAATTCGGGTCTTGCTTTGCGTATCACAGTCCCATGCCGTAACGATTGAGCCAGTCGTCTTTCGTAACTGAATTAGTAGTCTACCTCTTTGGCACGAGAAAAGCCACAGGAAGCATTATATAATGAGAAATTACTCCATATGTTGTCACCCAAGGGGTTGTTCTTGTTACTTACGGAGAATCGCCAGGTGATGCAGTATGGTAGTGCCGACTGACTATTATACGAGACGTTAGTTAGAGGTCGAAGAGCTATAAAAGAATTGTTGCTTAGGTAGGTAGAGAACTACTCACCAGCATCGCGTCTTTGAACTCATTCCACAGAAACTTGTCGGGTCGTAGTCATCGCATTTAGTCCAAAAAGTTGACGAACATGTCTTTATTTCTCCTGTACAACATCCCCTAAAGTTGCCAATATTTTCGCATGTTCCGATACTCGAATAACAAGTGTAAGTGATCCCGGCTACGCAATCAAGTTCATCAGGCCCCGCTCTGTAGCTAGGTATTATTCAAGGAGTACGGGTCTTACAGTCGAGGGCACCAAATCCGCAAGTATCGTGACCCATATGGTATCTATCACGCTTCGCTAGCTCAGTCGACGCGAAGTGCTCTGGTGGTAAGGTAGGTATAGGCCGTGAGGCCGCGAATGCGCCACCTCCGGGTTTATTAGTGGGAAAGGGCTGGAAAAGAAGCCTGGAGGCCGAGACCCCCTTTAGGAGTACCTGTCCGAGATGAACCACAAAGAACGCAAAACGCCCCATGGCTCACGATGATTGGGTTTGCCTTTAGAACGTATATTATGTTGTCGATGAGTATTCTACTAGTCGAATTAACTACATAAGTAGATGGGAAAGTTATATTGAGGGATCTTCAGCTTGCTACCAAGATCATATATAGGTAGTATCGGTCTTTCCAGCTCTAGGGACGCTTTAGCTCTCTTTTCCAATCATCTAATTTCACGTTGGAGCTAACGACGCTAATCAAGCAACTATCGTCATCGAGGTACAGAGAGAGATCCTAACGATGCTGGAGTGGGTAAAGCGTAAATATCATATTCATGAAAATTTTTACGCGACCACATATCCCTCAGCTTAAGGTGTCGGGGGACATTCTCGAGTTCCACGGTGCTATATCAACCCTCTTATATTTTATTAGTTCTGCCACCATTCTCACAACTAATCTGTTCTTTAGAATTGCCCTACAGTTGGTAACGTTTTTACTATTTTATTGTACACGCTTTATATTAATTTTCCAAAAATTTCATTGGACGTGCATTAATATGTAGCTAACCAATTAGAAGCCAGGCCTATCTGTGGCTACTATTACTTCCCTACCCCCTTAAAGTGAGTGCCTGCGCGAACGGGGCACGTAGCTAGTTACACTACGTACCTATATAATATGTTAGCAACTTATATCCTTTACCATATCTGCTTCAATTTCATAAAACCCATATATATCTTAAATTAGGTATTGTGACACGAAGATATCAAGAGGCAGGTAAGGACTTACTATATAGGTACGTATGAAAGTGCATTAAGTACATCTAACTATAACTACCTAATGTACAAAGGTAGCTTACATATGTATATTTAATTTCTACCTACGAAGTAGTAATTAATTAATTAATTACTAAGATCCTAGAACAAAATTCAGGTACACTTTGGAGGGGTAGATACCGAGATAAGGCCTACATGAGGTAGGGATAGAGGGGTAAAGTACCTCATAGCTACTAACTAACAAATCAGTTATCAAATCTTATCAGAGGTTCCCATTAAAATTTTAAAATTTCCATGCCAGACCCCACCCTAACAATTTTTAAAAAACCTTAAATACTTTTTTTTTTTTCCCTCCTTCTTTTTCATCTTCATTGTTGCCCAACCCTTCATCGTCAATAGAGGAGCAACGTTCGAAAAGGAATAAGAATCTGGGCCAAGGATCACGTCGTAGACCTAAGGTCGTCGATGTAACCCAGTCAATTCTCTTTCCTTCTTGTATTGGGCACCTGCCGGAATTCTGCGCTACAACTCAGCGCCCATTTACACCCTTAAGAAACGCCAGAATTTCAACGTCAACATCCTCCTCTACTTAGGTACCTAGCCATGGATCAGCAAAGGCTCGTCGAGCTGCTCCAGGCATCTCAAATTCGTAAGTATTTCTTATCAGTCTGTGCTCGTCCCATTGCAAATATACCTACGTGCGAATGAGGCCAAGAAAATTGGCTGGTTTTGAAAGCTGCTAACGTCTTTACCCCCGTGTCGCAGCTGACACGCAGAAGGTCAAGGCCGCAACCGCTGAGCTTCGCAAGAATTTCTATCCTCACCCGGAGTCCTTGCTCGGCCTTCTTCATGTCATCGTTTCCCATCCTGAGGCTACTGTTCGTATGTTAGCAGCTGTTCAAGCCTTGCGACTCGTCCCCAAGCACTGGGAAAAGATTGCCGACGATCAGAAGCCTGCCGTTCGCAATGAGCTCCTCCAAGCTATCGTTCGAGAGCAAGACGCGAAATGCCGCCACGGTCAATCTCGTATCATTGCTGCTATTGCGACGGTTGATTTCAACACCGAGCAATGGGGTGACCTCCTGCCTGCTGTCATGCAATTGACCAATTCCGACAATGTTCCTCATCGTGAGGTTGGCTCCTACATCATATTCAGTCTCTTGGAAGCAAATCCCGCCTATTTTGAAGATCACTTATCTACCCTGTTTGAACTATTTACCAAGACTATTCGAGATCCCCAGAGTCGTGATGTGCGAGTCAATACCATGCAGTCTATTAGTGCCCTGCTGATGTTGATCGACTGCGACGACGACGAGCAATCTGTTCATACCGTTCAAGAGTTTGTCCCTGTCATGGTTGACGTACTCAAGGACGCTGTTGACAGTGGTGATGATGAGCGAATACAGCAATCCTTCGAGGTTTTCCAATCGTTCTTGGCTTATGACCCTGCTCTGATATCGCGCTATTTCAAGGACTTGGTCCAGTTCATGCTTGACCTAGCCGTTAACGTCAATGCCGAGGACGATGTGCGAGTCCAGGCGATATCCTTCCTCGCGCAGTGCGTCAAATATCGCCGAATGAAGATTCAAGGCATACCCGATATGGGCGCGCAACTTATGAAGAAGAGCTTGGGTATCTTGTCCGAATTAGCGGATGATGACGACGACGAGGATGCAACACCCGCCCGGACCGCCTTATCTCTGATAGACCAGTTGGCTACCGACTTGCCCCCGCGACAGGTTATCGTGCCCCTGCTAGACGAGTTTCCTGCATATGCCAACTCCCAGAACTCGGGACAGCGAAAGGCGTGCGTGCTAGCCTTAGGTACCTGCGCCGAAGGTGCACCTGAATTTGTGTCTACCCAAATAGCTTCGGTCATGCCTATGGTCTTGAATCTCCTTAAAGATCCCGTCCAAAGCGTTCGTCACGCGGCCCTTCTGGGTCTTATACGCTTAGGCGAAGATCTATCTGATACCATGTCTCCCCACCATGATGCCATCATGACCGCCTTAGTTATGAACTTGGACGCAGCTGGTGGCGATGAATCGGACAAGAAAAATGTTGAAATCATTCGATCTGTTTGTGGCGCCATCGACTCTATGGCTGAAGGATTAGGGACGGATATCATGGCCAAATATGGAGAAAGTATGATACATCGAATTGGAACATTCTTATCGCACCCAGACCCCAAGGTCAAATCTGCTGCAGCGGGTGCGCTCGGTGCGATCGCTGTCTCTATTAAGAGCTCATTCGTCCCATTCCTCAAGCAAACTATGGAGGCCATGTCGTCATACATAATGGTAGAGAGCGGCGAGGAAGAGTTAGCTTTAAGGAGCTCGGTCTGTGACGCCATGGGTCGGATCGCTGTTGGTGTCGGTGCACAGGAGTTCAGTCCGTATGTCATGCCGTTATTGGTGGCTAGCGAGAAGGCCCTTCATCTTGGTAATCCCCGTCTCCGAGAGACTACTTTCATATTATGGAGCCAATTAGCTACCGTATACGAAGGAGACCTCGGCGATTCCCTCGCAGGCATATTCAAGGGCCTGTTTGAAAGCCTCGAGCAAGAGGAAGAGGAAGTAGAATTAGATCTTCCCGAGGACCAGGAAGGACTCGTTGACGAGGTTGTCGTGCACGGCAGAAAGATCAAAGCCAAGGGTGCCGACGTCGCAGATGATGAAGATGAGGATGTCATGGATGATGATGACGACGACGACGATTGGGATGACCTTGTAGGTGTATCCGCGCAGGCGTTCGAGAAAGAAATCTCGTTAGAGGTTTTAGGAGACGTCATCTACGCCGCCAAGGAGAAGAGTACACCATATATTGAAAAGGCTATAGAACTCGTGGCTCCCTTCGCTGAACACTCATACGAGGGGTGCCGGAAGAATGCCATCGGAACCCTGTGGCGAACCTATGCTTGCGTATGGGAAGTAATGGAAAAGCAGACCGGCCGCAAGTGGGAGCCTGGCTTTCCTCTAAAGTTGGAGCCGGTTCCCAATATCGCTAAGCTTGGTGAAATTGTCACTACCGCGACCCTACATATCTGGCCGGATGAGTCCGATCGGTAAGTTCGTCCCTATGTGCACTGACTACCATTTCCTACTCCGGTTTCAATGATGATTACTTTACGTTATACCCAGCTCACTCAGACGCTCTATGCGGTTGCTGAGAACACGTATTTGAACAAGATCTGACTTTAGCCATTTCTATATTTTATTTTTACCCACCGCTAAAGAATAGAAATGCGATTAATACTAATATTAATTAGGGACGCTGTTACTGAGATCAACCGTAGCGTTGCCTCCACGTTGAAGACGTGCGGCCCGGCAATATTGGGACAGAAGGACATGATGGAACAGGTTGTGACTGTTCTTGGTACCATCATCACCCGGTCGCATCCCTGCCAATTGGATCTTGGCGAGGGAGAAGATGACCAGGACGAGAACCAAGGGAGCTCCGAGTGGGATTGGTTGGTAGTTGACACCGCGTTGGATGTATTGATCGGTCTTGCCTGTGCCCTAGGCCCGCAGTTTGCCGAGGTCTGGAAGGTCTTTGAGAAACCCATCATCAAGCTACTAAGCTCCAACGAGGCCATTGAGAGATCAACTGCCGTCGGCGTAGTGGCTGAATGTGTCGCATATATGGGAAGTGGAGTGACGCCCTATACTTCGACGTTGTTACGCCCATTATTGCATCGTTTATCTGACGAGGACAAGGAGACCAAGTCCAATGCAGCGTACGCAACCGGGCAGCTCATCTTTCATTCGGAAGATGCTAAGACTTACCTCCCTACTTATAATCAAATCCTAGGGAAGCTGGAACCCTTACTGCAGATTAAGGATGCTCGCTTGCAAGATAACGCTGCTGGATGTTTGTGCCGCATGATACTGGCCCATCCTGACCAGGTTCCAATCGCTGACGTACTGCCTGTTCTCGTCGATCTGCTCCCTCTCAAAGAAGACTTTGAAGAGAACAAGCCGGTTTATCAGTGTTTGCACAAACTATGTAAGTCTATCCGATTGTACCCTACCATCACCGCCTAGAAATGGCTATACGGAATCGCCTCGAGGAGAGTTATGCTAACGATGCCCTCCTAGACGTCATTTCGAACCCAACAGTGCAAGAACTGACGCCGAAGCTGCTCAATGTCTTCCAGCAGGTTCTTGGGCCACCGGAGGAGCAGCTTGAACCGGAAACTAGAGAAGTGGTGCAGGAAATGGTACGCATCCTGACCAAATAAAATGGTTATACAAAACAGGTTTAAAGGAGGGAAATGTCTTCTGGAAAACGGAAATGGATGATTACATGAGGTCATATGAGTGAATGAAGGATCGGAGAGACGCGGTGGTTACCGTTGCTTACACACATAGATGATTCCCCCAAATGATTGTTTTTAAGATGTCCTCTGGGAAGCTACTAGCTAGACTCACATCTGCGGCATCTTGCCCGCAAGAATTTTAATGCAGGTTAAGAACTGCCAACCAATATATCTCGATGCGGGTTTTTACGATCGTGAATATCGTCGCGGTGTGGCGAAAATGGCTAATCCGGCAAGGGATGTTCCTTTTAGATCATTCAATGGATAGCTTCGTAGGCATGAGTAATAATGCAATGCCAATTATTCGTGGTACTATCTCCATACCCCTGAGTTGTCGATGAGCGAAATGCTTCGGCTGACTATGTCGCCGCTCTATTTATTATGAGTACCTAGGTAGGTACAATTACTTACGCACTGTATTAGGTCAAAATTCAGGGGATTAAATCAGCGTATCATTAGTGATATCTATATTACGGTATTACCTAGCAGCTGCTTAGTAGCTTATTACTATTCGTAACACAAACTTACGTGCACCTTTCTTGCACTACGATATGGTGTGCTGGAGGCTTGGGTCTCCGGTGACCTTAGGAAGTAAGTGATATGTTTTCCCCCTTTCTTCAGTTCCTGCCTATAGCTATTCTATTGGTATCATTGTTTCGACATGCTGAAATACTGATAGAAAACATGGTGGGATAAGACTAACTGGGCCTTGGTCCTTCTTACCCCTTGTGTGCTACTGTATGGCGGGCTTATCGATCCTCTTGTTGTTTTTTGGCCATATTGAGGAGGTTGGGTTGAGTTGAATTTGCCTTCTGTATCATACGTCGTCGTCACGGCTGTCATCCCTGCATTTCTCATCCCCTGCCGAGCCGAGCCGGGGAGCAACTAATCATGCATATTATGCTGCCTAGGTATATTACAACGACTACCCCTGCGTCCTGCGTCCTGCGGTTGTCGGCTTTTTGCCAACCTTTTTGGTGCTCGTAGTTCTTGTCTTTGGAAAATGTGACGGGGCCTTTTTAGATGGAATGTATATCCAATAGGAAAATGGATCTGCTCTGCAACCGGCCAATATTGTTTCCTATACTGCCATGTAGCTCATATCAGCGAGTTTCAATGTGACCATCGGCTGCAAGGAGGGTTGCATCCTATCGGGTCTTCCAATCACAAGTGCATTTGAACGCCGTCCAAGCAGCAAAATGCCATACTGTCCGAGACTTGATAAGCTCATTCTTTTTTTTTTTTTTTTTTTTTTTTTTTTTTTCTGCTTCCCTTTCCCCAGATTAAGCTATCATATCTCTTCGCCTCCCTTCCGGCCGTAATTATTACCGTGCTTTGACCTGTATGTATGTTACGTACATGTACATGTGTATAGCATAAAGAAGATACTGGCCGGGTCGAGTGCCTATTTGGATATATCTGCAATTGTTGTCGGAGTTTGTTAGACACCGAGATTTCAATAACTAAGACTCGTTCGTGGTACAGTCACGTATAATGTCCGATACAGAAGATACGACTGATAGAATAGTAAAGGCATAAAGGCGTAGGAGATGATCTAGGTAGGTGCTAACGAGGATTTATTCCATATGTAAGACATCGTGATGATAAACCAACGAAGCTTATTATGCCTCTCATTTCCCCACCTACGGGCCAGTGGGTCCAGTGGATCGATAGGTAAGGAAGATCATCTCCGATCTATGTTACTAGCATTCGATTTGCCGCCACGAGACGGGAAATGGTGATTGGCGCGTGGGGTTGTAGTCTCGGGGGTTCCCAAGGATCAAAGCTTGATTTTGATGCTAGAATCAGTCATGATGAAGAGATATGCACTGACTAAAATAGGCGAGAGATCACTAGGTGGAGAAGGGGGGGAGGCAAGCAATGAGCTGGTAGAGTGACCTCAAGTGACCCCATGCTTCATGCCTACCGAAGTGTGTATCACGAAGTTACTGCGGCGTTTCCGCAATCTTAATTCAGCTTATCCACTCTATCGGCGGCGGTACGATGCGAAATACAGCCGCGAGGCGGAGGCTACTTGCAGTAATGGTAGGTAACACCTTTCAGTCTTCCGTCATGCTGTGTACCTCAACTAGACAGTCTACATGGAACAACAGAAAAGCTCAAACCCAGAGATATTTACGTATGATATCTGTCGTTTCATTATGCTCATATACCTTACCTGCCTTGGCTAGGTAAGATATGAGAAATGTTGTAACCATATTAACAGGCTAAATCCATAGATTTCTTAAGATATAGTTATAACTACATGGACCTATACGAGATGTATTGGTGGGTACATATCGGTGCTACAAGTTAAAGATCGAATTTCCTTTCACCTTGGGTATGTATCTTTCTACAATATGATACCCACGGATTCTATGCGTGGAAAACATGTTTATGTAGACGCGCGTGCGCCTGTGCGTACGTATTGTTCTCCATTAGTTAAGTAGTAGTGGTTCTTGTCTTTCTACTAAAAACAAATAAATAAAACCTGGCACTTCTGCAGCTAAGCGTACGTATACATAATACCAACGTAGATAAGGTAGGTACTCATATAGGAAAGCAAGGAGGAAATCCCATCTACCTACGTGGTAATGCGGTTTGGGTTCTAGGTAGGCGGATTTCTTTTCAGTAACGATTCTACCGAGAGCGGTTAGCTGGTATATTATATTTGTTATATGGGATCAGATACGTTAATCAGGCTACTTAATTTCCAACCACCTTAGATATCTAAGGTAGATTAAGATGCACCCATTATCACAGTATGATCTAGAGATAGGTGAGGAGGTAAGCTACCACGGTAGGCAGCGGACATACAAGTAGATACTTTTGTTTTCTCGGGTACTGAGATATTGGCTAGGAGAGTGGCCTTGAGTGGCCTTGAGTGAGTACTACGTCCATCCAACCCTCCCACAAATTTATTCGGTTCAAATATGTGAACCAAAGACAATGAGATTTCGGGTATGCATGTAACTACCTGCGTACGTGGAGAAGGTATGGAGGGTATATAATACCAACCCATAAGACTTAGACGTTACACCTGCAAAGGAATTCAAGGCTCTAAAGCGGACGGACAAGACAATATATAATTAGTGAAAAGGGCTGATCCCCCCCCTTTTTTTCTACCTAATACTTCCCCCCCCCCCAATTTCTTCCCATCCCTTCACTGATCAGAACAGGTCCCTGTAATAAGAGTAGGGAAATAGGAAAGAGTTGACAAGTGGAACATTGGAGGTTAAAGTCATTCGCTACTAAAACCGGCCCTTACAATCTTTAGCAACTTTCCAATCGCCCATCAACTCTACCCAGCCATCGTCTACGCACGCTACCGATCGTTTAGAGAGCACTGTTCGCCTTGACAAGATGCGTTTTACGCTCGCTTTCGTTTCTGCCCTTGTAGGCATCACCATCGCGGCTCCTCAAGGAGTCACGGACAAGCTGACTCCTACCGGTGTCGCACCCGCTGGCTGTACCGGTAGCTTCGACGGAAAATTCGAAATCAGCGTTGCGGAGGTCACCGAGAAGCGAGATGTTTCTCAGCCTCAGGTACGTGCGGATAAATGGGCTTCGGCGCTGGCTAGATCCTAACTGGTGTACGCGTAATGGTAACTAACCGTTGGAGCAGAAGCGCGCCGAATGTGGTAGTGATGGAGTTCTCGTGTTGACGCTGAAGGACGGTTCGACATTTGATGCCAAAGATCGAACCGGTTATATCGCGTCAAACTATCAATTCCAATTTGACGCGCCCGCTCAAGCCGGCGCTCTATACACCAGCGGATTTTCTCTATGTAAAAATAACATCCTCGCGCTAGGTGACTCCAAGACCTTCTACCGATGCCTCTCTGGTAACTTCTACAACTTGTATGATCGTGACTGGGCTCCTCAATGTTCGCCTGTCTCGATCATTGCCGTGCCGTGTGGTACAGATGACCCTGCCTCGCAGATACCCGATGGACAGGTTGTCGGCACTAGCGTTGTTCAGACTACTATCGTCACCGCTTTGCCTGATGGCCAGCCACAGGTCGTCACCACCTCGGTACCCGTGCCTATCTGCCAGATCGGCGACGGCCAAGTACAACAAGTGACTACACCTTGCGCCTCGGTAACGTCCAGCCCGACTAGCACGTACGTACCCGTCAGCGAGTATACGGATGGTCAAATTCAAGTCACACCTCCGGGAAGTGCTCCCGCACCCCCGGCCACTCCCACACCTGGTTCATCCGCACCGCCTGCTCCCTCAGCCCCTGCCTCGTCGACTCCTGGACCCTCGGCTCCGGCACCTAGCAGCAGCATTGGTGTATCGAGCTCCTACACTAGTGCCAGTGTCAGCTCTAGCGCCGGTACTACTACTACTCCAGTAAGCTCGTCGTCACCGTCGAGTCCCAGTCCTCCTAGTGAGACTTCGGCGCCGCCTCAAAATGGATCTTCGCGCGTCTCGGTTGGATCTGTTGGAGCGTTGGTTTTTACTGCAATGGTTGCCTTTTTCTACCTATAATAAATACCGGCACGCCACGTCTATCGAAAGAGACCATTGGATGAGACCGTACAAGAATGCGAGTTTTAATTGATCGGGGTTGCTTTAGCTTATGAAGCTGCTTTAGCTTGGAGATAATGTGTATTCTATCGCGAGATAGTTTAATGTGGTTTAATGTGAGATACGATGGACTACGAGGGAAATGAAGAGGAACACAACCGAGAAAAAGGTAGGAGATAGGACATAATGCAAAACCCCGATAGCATATAAAAACATAAAGACATTTCGTGAGGCCTCTTTCGTCTCCGTACGCTCGTATTAGTTTTAAAATAGACGTTATTGCCTTGTATGAGACTTCTCGTAGTCTGGGTTCTTTAGGTATTGTACCGGGTAAGTCTAGTTCTTACGGGTGGATGCACGGTTTATACAGTTATGGGACAAAAAAACCGCACACCTCAAATTTCGTACCCCTAACATTCAAACTTAAATAACTTAATATAAAAAATAGATAAAATTAATTGGTTTTTTATTTTCAATTATTTAATTAATAAAATATTTATTTTTGATTTTTTATATTTATTATTATGTAAGATTGATATTAAAATAGTTGATATAATTAGGTTTAGTTTTTTGTATAAAATATAATTTAATATAAAGTGATATATGATATAAGATAAATTTGAAAAAATTATAAGTATAGAATGTAAGTAATTATATATATAAAACAACTTTCCTTAAGATTCTAGATATAGAATTGAGTAAGTTATAAGCTTTTGAAATATATATGTTTTAGGGATTTTGATAAAAAATCCACGTTTTTCTATAAAACATACCCTATTCAACTAAATATAATTTAACCAATTTAAATTGTTTTAATAAAAGAAAACTTTACATATATAAATAAATACTTAAACTTCATATAAGTATTTTTTAAAAATTTAAAAATAAGTTTTTAAGGTTTAAAATAATTTTTATATTTTATTTAAAATCTATTATATAATAACCTATTTTTTATAATTTTTCTATTAGTTTCTTTCAAAAATTAAATATACAAATAAAATCTACAATAAATTTTAATATGACTTTATATATATATATTATTAGTATCTATACATTATGGTATTAAAAGGAATTATTGAAACTATATATATATAAATTTGAGGTGTGCGGTTTTTTTGTCCCATAATTGTAGGTAATACATATGGGTACCTAGGTACCTATACTGGAGGTCACCTTAAGGGCTAACATAATCTTTAAATTTTCAGATAAGGTCTTTTATAAGTGTTTAATTTATTATAATATTATTATTTTGAAAAATTTATATAAAATCTTTTATAAATAATTAATATATTAATTTTTTTTATTTTTATAATAAATTTAATATTGAATTGGTATAGAGTGATTAGGTTATAAATATTACCCTGTAAAGATTTTATTAGTTTTTTTAGAGTTAGATCTTCTAAATTTCCACAGTTTTTTTGGATATAAATAGGCCTTTGAGAGTTGTTTTTCTTATTTAATTAGTGTAAAGAGATTAATAATCTTTTAAAAATTTTTTTATATAGTTTTTATACAAAAATATATAGTTTCAGTCTTTCTTTTAAAGATATTTTCTTTTAATAAATTATTATTGGTAAGTAATTACCCTTATTAATTATTTTACCCAATTACTTTAATATTTTTTTTAAGATATAAATACCTTATATCCTAAAGCTTATATAACCTCTAGTTTGTTATGGATTAATTAAAATGTAGGGTATATCTTATAAAAGCTATTAGAATTTTTGTTTAATATAAAGTAATTATATGTTACATTAATAAACTTAAAAATAGCATGGAAAAATTCTTTCCCTTATAACAATTTTATAAAAAACCTTACTGTTCTATTCTAAAATTTTAATAATAATAATAATAATTTAAATTCCATAATTATAATTTTTTTTTTATATATTATGTAATATTATATTTTAAAGAAGATATTAAGGTAATTAAATAGAAAAATTTATAAAAGTAATTGTTTGGTAATGGTAACACCTTCTTAAGAAATTATATTTAATAAAGATAAAAAAAGTGTATATATTCATACAAAATCTTATAGAAAATCTAATAATTTTGTACTTAAGAATTTAAGCTGATCAAATAAAAAATCAACTTTTAAGGATTTATTTATGTATAATAAAACCTATAAAAACCTTAAAAAAGTTAATTCCATAAAAATTAATAAGGTTTTGGAGGGTAATTTTAGTTACGTAATTACATTACCCCGGTTTAGAGTTTTTTAGAGTTAATGATGTTGTTTTAACAAATTAATTTCAATAAAATAAATCAAAAAACATTCTAAAAAAACTAATTAAACTCTATATAAATCCAAAAAAAAATTTTTTAATTCCTTAAGTTTCTTAATTGATGTGTGTATAATCTCCTTATTCTTTAACCTTTGAATACTTCTTATCTCTATTCAACACTCTCTAATCTCAATCATATACTTAACAAACTAATCAATCATCATCATTAAGCTCTATACACTCAAAAACTTATTTAAATACTTCCCATCCTAACTATTCTAACAATATACTTAACTATAATCTAATTACTAACTCTATTAATATCTTTCCAAACTATATATATAAATTAGGTCCTTTTTGTTCAAAATAAGTAATTTGTTACAGTCCATAGTTCATACAATTATCTAATTATAGATCTCTAAGGATATCGCTCAGAATAAATTCTAATACACACTTATAACCTTATTTTATACTATATATCTTAATTAGCTTACATTTAAGTAAATGAATAGCTTTATCAGCTTTAAACATTTTCTTTTAGGATACCTACTTTAATAGTAAATCTATATTTTTGATTATCTTAAAGATTTTAATAACTACTAATACTAATATTACTAATGGTGTAAGATTACTAATCACTTATATCACTACTAATTTAATTAATAATTTTATATAATTATTAAATATTACATAATAATTATTATTATTTTTAATTATAAATAATAATTTTTATAATTTGTATTTAATTATGTATAATATATAAATATATTAAAATCCATAAAATTAATTATTTTTTTAAATAATTATAAATATTCTATATAACTTTTTAAAAATTGACTTTCTTAATTTTTAAAGTATTATAATTATTTATTTTTTAATATAATTAATTTATTAATTTAATTAAGTATAAATTAAATTAATTATTTATAAATAACATTTCTTAAATATATAAATTATAAGAAAAAAATAATTATAATTATATATCTTTATTAATTATATATATAATAAATTAAATAAATTTATATATATTAATAAAAATAAAATTTAAATATTTTATTATATAACCTTAATAATAATTAAATTAAATTTTTTTTTAAAATTATAACTTAAGGTTCATATTAATTCCTTTTTATAAATAATTTTTTAATCAAATATATTATATATAATAAATTTTTAAAAAATTATAATATAAAAGTTATTTAATTATTACTTTTTAATATACAATTATAGGATTTAAATTAACATTAATAATAAATTATTATATTAATAATTCATATTAATCCCTAATAATATTATTATATTTTTAATTAATTAATTAAATTTAGGTATAAGGTTTTTAATTTTTTTAATAATTATATCTAACTAAAGAAACAGGTTTTTATATTTAATTAATTTATTATATTTAATTAAATAAATAATTTCTATTAATATTTATAATAATTTAATTATATTATTATAAATATTAAGGGATTTTAAAATTAATAAATTTATTATATTATTAATAGAATATTAATTTGATATTATAGGGTATTATTAATTAATAATTAGTAATTAATAATAATATTAGTATTAAATATAATTTATATAAATAATACTAATTTAATTAAATAAAATATAAATTTTAAGAAAAAAAAATAATATTATAAAAAAAAAAGATATTAAAAAAGAAAAGAAAAAATTAATAATATTTTATACTTTAATTCCATAATTATTATTACTTAAATTAATAAATATTTATTAATTGTAATTGCAATTTTTGTATAATATATATACTTCAAATTTATATATGAACATTAAGCAACATTCTTCACCAATTTAATTATATTAATTATAAATAATATCTTTTATTTTAATATTTTATAGTTCAATATTATAATTTTTTTTTTTCCTTTCTTTCTCTAAAATTTATTCTTTAACTTTTTTAATCTAATGATGGTTATATGCTACCAGGCATTGTAGACCCTTGTAGCAAACAAAGGAGGTATTATATAATTAATATATTATATATATAAGGGTTTTAAATCTGTTAAGTTTAAAGTAGATAATTTTTTTTTTTAAAATTTATAAATATATAAGTTTTATTGTATTATTTTATTTATTATTTATTTTTGTTGTTATTTTTTTTATATATATGTTTAATTTAATATTAATTAATATTATTTGAATATAGTAATATAAATTAGTAAAGAAAAGTTATTGTTATAATAAATTTGGAAGATCTTATTGTAACAATATAAGTGACAATAATACCCTGTTTTTTATCTAACCCCTTTTCTGTGATAGATTATTATTATTTTATATTATTATAAAAATTTTCCTTCGAATTTTTATTACTTTATTACAATTAAAATTTATTATTTTTTCATTTTATAATATTATAAGGAAAGTAATTGGAGAGTTTGGTTTAAGGTTAATCTTTTGGTAATAAAATCTTTTTTGATTAAAAAAATATAGATAAATTAAGAAAATTATTTAAATATATTCTTGGATAACTTATGTTAATATAATAATTCAATTATAAATTAGTAAAATCTAAAATAATAGATTTTAAAAATGTTACAATATAATAAAAAACAATTTGGACATTATATATTTTAGTTAATTGAAAAGAAATTAATTGGGATTAAATTTATGTTTAAATAATTAATAAAATATTAAATAAATTTAAAAAATATTTTAAAAGTTTTTTAGATATAAATTTTGTAAAATTATTAAGGTAAATTTGATTAATATTGAGAATAATATTAATAAAAAAAAATATATATGTAAGAAAAAATAATATTAATTTTTTTATAGTTTTTAAATTTTTTTTAATTGAAAATAAATTATCCTTATAGAACCACAAAAAATTTAAAAAAATTAAATTAAGGTGGCTAATAGTAACAACATGGAAAGTTTTAGTTCATAAAATTGACAAAGAAATAATTTACCTTAATTCTACTTGTTTTATAAATTTAAGAACATTAATATAATAATAATCAAAAATTTTTAATCTGGTAATACCTATGAATTAGATCTTATATTTAAGTTATACTTCTGGTTCTAACATTATCTCTCTTAATATATTTATTACTCAATTGTAATATGTATTAGTTATTTCTTATAAAGGACAATTTATTTTTTTTTTATAATATTAATTGTAGTAATAATTTTCTTTGCCCCATCCTAATGTATTATATATTAATTAAAATTAATAAAAGATATTAATTTAATAATATCCATTCCCTTAATAACAAACACCAAATTATTAGTATTCACTTAATTAACAAAAGATATTAACTTTTTAATATTTAATTAATTAATAAAGGATATTAAATATTTAATATCTACTATTTTAATAAGGAAATTAAAGTAATTAATAATTAATATATATTATATTTTCTCCTCCCCCTTCTATTCTATAAGGATTTTTTCCATTTTATCTAATATTAGGAAATAACTTTAATTACAATATTAATCCTATATAAGAACAATAACAACTCCCTCCCCCTCCAGGAAATAAATTTAAACCCCTTGGACTATTACCAATTGATCCATTCTTACTTTCAAGATTACCTTCATAACCAAATACAAAAAACTAACCCAGCAGAGGTTATAATTTTTTTTATTTGATGGTATAATTACTTAGGTTTATAAGTAATTTATTTAAATAAATTTTTATACCAATCAAAAATATTTATTACTAAACCTTTTATAAAATTCTTTTTCAATAAATACCTAATAAAATATATTTATTTACTATAATAAATTATTTTAAAAAAATTTAAAATAAAGAACTTAATTACATAAATGAATTATATAATATTTTTAAAAACAAATTTCAATTTTTTTTAAATATATATTATTTAAAAAAAATATAACAAATATAATTTTATATCCTATTTTCCATTATTTTTTTTAAAAAAACAACATTATATTTTATTTATAAAATTCCTCAACACTAATATTTTACAAACATATATCTAACCATAAAATAACATTTTAATATTAAATAAAATAAGATTTAATATTACTATAATTAGATTACTATAACTTTTTTAAATATTAAAATAAAAAAGCAGAACCAAGGGAAGAATAATATTCAAATTCTTAAAAACCTTATTAATAAACTATTATTATATTAAAAAATATTTAATCCAGAATTTAAAAAAAAGTAACAACTTATAATAACAATTTAATATATTTATTGATTATTATTTAAATTCCAATTTAATCTTTTTAAACCAACAACCCAAATTAAAGAATTAACTAATAAACTTTAAGTATCAATTAAGAACCACAATTTAATAAAAAAAGTAAAACAATTTTTAATTAAAAAAAGCAACAACTATAAGAATAATATATTTTATATTAAATATAAATATTATTATAATAATAAAAATGATAAATATAATTTTAAATAACTTTTGAAAATATGGAAATACCATTATTGAATATATAAAAAAGAAAGATATTAATTTATTATATATTTAAAATATAAATATAAAAAAATTAAAGAAAAGTAGAAAATTAAAAAAGGTTTTTTTAAAAAGAATTATTTAATGTTCTTAATTAATTATAAAAGATTTATAAATATAAATTTAAAAATCAATTAGTTAAAAGATAAAAAAATTAATTTACAAATTAATTTAAATAATAATAATAAATTATTTATAATTATAATTTATTTATTTAATTAAACCTTTTAATATTGTATTAATAACCTCTTTTTACTTAACAATTTAAAATGGAACTTTATTTTCATTTTAAATAAGTATATTAAAAATATATTTTAAGGTATTATATTTAACATTAGAGCAGCTTATATATCAATTATTGGGAAAGGTTAATATTTTACCTTTATTAATAAATACCCAAATAAAAATTTAAAAATAAATATTAACTAAATTAAAGAAATTAATATTAAATTTAATAATAAATCATTTATTAAATTATTTAGAACAATTATTATTAATATTTTTATTGATTAAATAAACTTTTACATTATGGAAATTAATATTTTATTCTTTTTTTTTCTTAAAGATATAGATTAATTAGAAATATATTTTAATAATATAATTAATTAACTAATTTATAAAAATAATACAACAATTAAAATCATACAAAAATAAGAACACCCATAGTTTTATTTTAAAAATATTACTTTCTTTATAAAAATTGAATTATAATGGTTATATATTTATTTTAATTATTTATTGATTAATAAATTATATATCTTATTAAATAAAATAAATTATAATATTAATATTAATAATATTAAAGAAATTAATAAATTTTGCCATTATTGTTAAATTAAAGGTAAAGCTCCATAATAATTTAAGTTTAATCTAAAAGACCTCGATTTAGATTTTAATTATGAGATGATTATTGATATTATGTATTTTGACAAACGCCCTATTTTATATATAATTAATATAGTTACTGAATTTTAAATAGTATGTTTTATAAAGATAATTTTAACTAAAAAAATTTAGGAGATGTTTAAATAGTGTTGAATTAATATTTACCTCGGATTTCCTAATATAATTATTTATAATACTAATATTAATTTTAATAGTATTGAATTTAGGAATGAGGTATATATTATAAGAATTATTTATTATTAAGTACCAATAAAAATTTATTAATTTATTAATAAAATAAAAAAATATTACAGCCCTATTTATAAAACTTATAAAATTATTACAAATAAACTCTAAAACTCCAATTCAAAAATATTATAATTATAAATAATTATTAAGGCAATAAACAATATTACTAATCCAAACAACCTAATCCTTACCCTTCTAATCTTTAATACATATCTTAGAATTAATATAGATTTATCACCTATTCCTTTTTAAATTATAAAAATATAAATTATTTAAAAGGTAATAATTAAAATTAAGAAAATTAAATTATAACAATTAATTAAAAATATTTTAAATATAAGGAATAATTTAAACACCTAAAAGACCCTACCTATATCATTCCTAATAAGCAATAAAATTTTAATTTATTGAAAAAAAAGTGGTTGAAAAGGCTTTTATAAAGTGATTATAGTTATTAATAAGAACGTGATTATCATTTTAAATACATCTAATAAAATATTTACATTCAGGAATTTTTATATCAAACCCTACATACAACCAAAAAAAACACTTATACCTATTAAATAATTAAAGTTTAAATTATTTAAGTTCAATTTTAACCTTAATGATTATAAATTTATTTTAAAAGAAGAACTTATACATACTAATGATCTTTCTTATGTGGCTATGGTATATCTTTTTAATAAAGAATGGATTAATTTTATTTTAACCTTTTAATTATAAATAAATAAAAAGATAATCACACCTAGAAAATTATATAAAATATTAAATTTAAAAGAATTAAATACCTTGTTTGAAAATGGTATTTTATAATTAAAAATATATAATTTAATAATATATTAAAATATTACACTATTTAAATTATGAATGATTTATGAAATTAAAGGTAAAAATATTCCCTCTCCATACAAGAAATTAAAATTAATAATCCAAAGCTATAATAACTTTAACAAAAAATTTATTATAATTTATACACCTACCATCCAAAAGGTTAGTTAATATTTTATATTAGTTTTAATATTATTCTTATATTAATAAAAGATGAAAATCATAATATGAAATATTATTATAACATATACTTAATCTAAAATATTAATATAATAAACAATTTACGTACATTTATTAACTAAATTAAAAAATAAATATCCTAAAAAAATGTTGTTACATGTTATAAAATTGTTATACAGATTTATTAAATCTAATATATATTAATTTAAAATTTATTTTTAATATTACTAACGCAAATTACATATAAAATTTTTAATATTTAACCCCTATTTACTAATTATTAATTCAAAACCCTTCAAAATTATTAATTTATAAATAAATAATACCTTTAATATTAATATTATAAAATTTTTTACAACCAAAAATAAAATATTTAATAAAGTTGGTATTAAGGCACACCCTTAAAAGATATTAAATAAAGGAATAGAGGATTTTAATAACACTCATATCACAATTTATAACAATAATTATAAAATCTTAATTACCTAGAAAGGTTAAGTTAAGAAATTTGAGCCATTAAATATCAAAACCACAGACATAATTAATAAATTTGTAAAATAAAAGGCTTAAGAAATTTATATTACTTTTATATATTAATCCGAAATAGCTTTTAATTATTTAATTACTACTTAATATTAAAAACCAAAAACTAAAGAAATTAAGACTTTAAACACTAAAATCATCTAGTAAATAAATAATAAAACCTATGGATTTAAATATGTTAAATTAAATTTTTAAAATTTTTGTTTATATATTTTTGTTAATAGCTCATTTGTGAATAATAAGGATTTTAATTCACAAATTAAATATATTATCGTTTTAAGTAACAAAAAACCAATGGATTAAGATAACGAGGTTAAGATTATTAGTAATGTAATCCACTAATCATCCACTAAATGTAAATACGTTATTTACAATATATTTGTTAGTGAGATATATAGTATGGTTTAAGGTTTTGATATAAGATATATTATATATTATATTATCAATATTATATTGGAATGTTTTTCATTTTCTAAAACTTTTTTCGTTCTTTATACCAACTCATTCTCCTTATACCAATACTTGGTATAAATAAATACTATTAATGAAAAAAAGTTAATAATAAATTTTATAACTTTAAGATAATTATATAAAAATAGAGAGATAAACAATATTTGTTAGATTTACGGAATTTATAACCTAGCTAATGTAATAACGAAAATTTTCTTTAATAAGGTTATAAGGACATTAATAAAAAATAATTAAATTAATTTACATCTAAAAGATTGGGTAAAACGAAAAACTAACAATAGTTCATAAACTGCTACTTACAAAAAAAAGTAAAGTAAATAATAATTATATGTTACTAAGTATTGTAAATCCTTATAATAAGCAAAAGAGATATTATATAATTAATATATTATATATATAAAGATTTTAAACCTATTAAGTTTAAAATAGATAACTTTCCTCCTTAAGACTTATAAATATACAGGTTTTATTATATTATTTTATTTATTACTTGTTTTCACTATCATTTCTCTTATATGTACATTTAGCCCAACATTTAAAATATTTTATTATATTTAATTAGATATTATTTAATAAACTTTTAAAATATTTTTTTAATTTAAACCAATTAATATAAATTTTTTAAATAATAATTCTTTATTAATATTATTATTAATAATTAATATTTTAAATAATAATAATAATAATAATAATAATTTAAATAATTAATTTATTATTATTGTTTTTTTATTTAATTATATTTTTATAATATAATTTAATTTAATTAATAATATTAATAAATTTTAAAAATATTAAAAATTAATTATTTATATTAATGGTCCTCTCTTTAATTTCTATTATATTATATATTTTTTTGAAACAATCTAAATAAATAATTTCTAATTAATCAGAACATTTAGATATTTAATATGATAGAATTTAAGGTCTTTGGCAGTACTACAACTAATTATTATATCTAATAGAAAATTATTAATAATAATTTTTAAAAAAATAATCTTTATCATTTTTATTATTTTAATATTATTCTTTTATAATCATTAATTAAATAATTTATTATATATATTAATATTTATAAAAATAATCCTATTAATAAATATATAATTAAAATCTTAACCAATTTTTATTATATAAAAGGTTTAATAATTTAAATAT
>MU623565.1:0-37438 GCA_025201765.1 Daldinia sp. FL1419 | reverse complement strand
AATAAATTCTTTTTTTTTTTAAAAAAATTTTTTTAAAAATTATTTTAAAATTAATATTTTTTTTTTTTTTTTTTTTTTTTTTTTTTTTTTTTTTTTTTTTTTTTTTTTTTTTTTACCTTTTTTTTACCTTTTTTTTTTACTTTTTGACTGATTTGAATCCATGACCTTAAGGTTTTAAGTTTTACTTTTACGAATTTTACTTTTACGAATTACAATTTACATCATTTACAGTTAAGCTACTTTACGTTACGATTTACTGAAAGTTTAATTGATTTTGACTATTATATATTTCAAATTCAAAAATATTTAAAAATATAAAATTTATTAAAAATTAAATTTATTAAAAATTAATTACAATAATATTCATAATATTATTGTTTTTTTAAAAATTTAATTAAATTATTAAATTTTTTTATATATTTTAAATATAAAATCATGATATTTTATTACAATTATTTCGAAAATCTAAACGGTTTTATATGATACAATGGTTTTCAGCATTTGCAACGATCGATTTTGAACCTAAAAATTCAATTCAGATTTAACCCCACTATTATTCAATTTCAACCAATCAGAGGTTCTAAATCCCCGAAACGTTTCATCAAATACAACGGTTTTAATTTTACAATGGTTGTTGAAAATACCCTTTTGCCACTATGGTAATTAATCATATCCTAATTAATTAACCACTAACCTTAACTTCATCAACCTTTTTCTATTTAACCAACCTCCTCAACCTCCTCAACCTCCTAAACCTTACACCCAACCACATCCTAATTAATTAACCTCATACTTAACCATATATTAAATTATATAACATAATTATATAATTAAAGCTACCTTTAACTTCCATAAAACAACCTCTTCTAAAATCTTCACAAACTTTTCTAAATATAAATAAGCCCTCAAAAATTATTTCTTATTTAATCAAACCAAACTTATTATAATTCTTTAAAAATCATTTTTATTAAACTTTATACAAATATATTAAATTAAAATAATATAATTATATAATAAAGTTATCCTATAAAACCCCCCTTTAAAATTTACATACATTCTTTTAAATATAAATAAGCCTTTAACAATTATTTCTTACCTAATCAATTTAAATTCTATATAATTCTTTCAAATTTTCTTTCATACAGCTTTATATAAATAATATACATTTTTCTTATCTATAACCTCATAATATACACTACCATTACCAAACAATCACATATAATAATTCTTCTATACAATCATTTTATTATTCTTCTTAAAATATAATCACTTTATATTCTCAAATTTATATAACCTTTAACTTATTATAAATTAATTAAAATACAAGGCATACCTTACAAAAATTATTAAAATTCTTATTTAATAATTACATAATTAAAACTACCTTATAAAAACCTTATTAACCTCTATAAAACTAATTATTCTAAAATCTCTACAAAATTTTAAATATAAATAAACCCTCAAGAATTATCTTTCTTATCTAATCAACTTAAACTTATCATAGCCCTTCAAAAATCATTTTTATAAAACCTTTATATAATAATATACACTCTTTTAATCTTCTTTTAAATATAATATTCTTATATATATTACCATTAATAAATAATTATTTCTAATAATTCTTTTATTTAATTATTTTAATATTTTTTTTATAATATAAATATTTTACATCTTTTATACTTATATAATCTTTAACTTATTATAAAATAATTAAAATATAAAATATATTTTACAAAAATTATTAAAACTCCTATTCAATATTAATAATATATATTAAATTGTAATAATATAATTACATAATTAAAACTACCTTATAAAAGCCTATTAACCTCTTTAAAATACCTTTTTTAAAATCTTTACCAACTTTTTCCAAATATATATAAACCTTTAAAAATTAATTCTTATTTAATTAGGTTAAATTTTCATATATTATATTCTTAATAATTTAATAAATTATTTTATAATTTTATACAATAATATATACCTTTTTTTTCTTTAACCTCTTAAATATTAGCTATTATTATAAATAATTACCTTTATTACTTTTTATTTAATTATTTTAATATCATCTTTTAAAATATAATTACCTTATATTTTTTATTTTATTTAACCTTTTAACTTATTATAAGATAATTAAAATATAGGGCAGGGCATATCCTACCGCAATTATTAAAACTCCAATTCAATATATATATTAAATTAAAATAATATGATTACATAATTAAAATTACTTTATAAAACCTTATTAACCTTTATAGAATAAACCCTTTTAAAATTTTCACAAACTTTTATTAATATAAATAAACTTCCAAAAATTATTTTCCTATTTAATTAAATTAAATTTTAAAATATAAAATTATTTCTTTTTCTTATAGGATTTTATATAATAATATATACCTTTCTTACCTTTTATTAAATTTAACCTTTTAAACACATATTACCATTATTAATAATTATTCCTATTAATTCTTTTATTTAATTATTTTAATACTTTCTTTAAAATATAATTACTTTATATATTTTATCTTATTTATACCTTTTAATTTTTTATATTTAATAATATTAACCCTAAATTAAAATTTTTATTTAATATATAAATCCCTAAAAATTAATTCTTATTTAATTAAATTAAATTATTTAAATATTACCTTTTATATAATTTTTTATAATAATTTCTGATTTTTTTTTCTTATTAAATATATCATTTATTTTATCTTTTAAATATTAGTTATTATTGTTAACACTTAACTTTATTAACCTTTTATTTAATTATTTTAATACCTACTTTCCTTAAGATATAATTACCTTATATTTAATTATTAAAGCTCTTAATTAATATATAAATTTTTAAAAGTTAATTTTTATCTAATTAAATCAAATTCTCTATTATAAAAATTAAATTCTTTAACTATCATTTTTCATAAAACTTCCTATAATAGTATATAATTCTTTTATCTTTAATTAAATATATTATTTTAAATACTAATTACTATTATTAACAATTATTTTTATTAACTATTTATTTAATTATTTTAATACCTTTTTTAGGATATAATCACCTTATATTTAACTATTATAGCTCCTATTCTATTATAACTCCTATTCAATAATATTAACCTTCAATTAGAACTCCTATCTAATATATAAAACCCTAAAACTGATTCTTACCTAATTAGGCCAAATTCTTAAACATCAATTTATTCAATTTTTCTTATAATTTCATATAATAATTTATAACATTATTTCTAGTTAAATATATAATCTTTTCTATTTCAAACACCAATTACCATTATAAACAATCACCTATATTATTTAACATTTTATTTAATCATCTTAATACCTTCTTTAGGATATACCTAATTTATTATAAAATAACTAAAATATAAGGCACAATATATCCTACAAAAATTATTAAAATTTATATTTAATATATAAGCCCTTAAAAGTTAATTTTTATCTAATTAAATTAAATTCTCTATCATAAAAATTAAGCTCTTCAAACATCACTTTTCATAAAACTTCTTATAATAATATACAACTTTCTTATCTTTAATTAAATATATTATCTTAAACACCAACTCCTATTTAATATATAAACCCTTAAAAATTATTTTCTTATCTAATTAAATTAATTACTTAAATATAAAAACATCATTTTTTTATAATAAATAAAAATTTTAATAACTCTTATAGGATATACCCTCCACTTTAATTAATCCATAATAAACCAAAGGCTATATAAACCAAAAGATATAAGGTAACTATATCTTAAAGAAAATAAAACAATCAAATAAAAAAATAAATATATATAATTATTTACTAATAATAACGCACTTTAAGAAAATATTTTTAAAAAAAGAAATTAAAATTATATATTTTCGTACAAAAATTTTATAAAAAAATTAAGTTATAGAACCTAATGAGCCTCTACTAATCAAACAAAAAAGATAATTTTCAAGGACCTATTTATATCCAAAAGAGTTATGGAACCTTAGAGGATTTAGCTCTAAAGAGGAAATAAGGTCTCTACAAAGTAATATCTATAACCTAATCGCTCTACACCAATTCAATAATTTTAATTATAAAAATATTAAAATAAAATAATATAATTACATAATTAAAACTACCCTATAAAAGCCTATTAATTCTATAATATAACCACTTTTAAAATCTCCATAAATTTTTAATATATTATCTTAATTTAATATAATAAAATATTATATTTATTATAAAAATAATAAAATAATAATATATTAATTATTTATAAAAGAATTTATATAAGTTTTTTAAAATAATAACATTATAATAGATTAAATACTTATAAAAGACCTTATCTGAAAACTTAAGGATTATGTCAGCCCTTGGAATGACCTCCAATATTAGGTAAAAAGATTTATAATTTTTATTGGGTTAATTTCTTATATTTAATTATAAAAATAATCTTAAAAATAAGAATAGATCAATTAATAATAATTTAAAGAATTTAAATCCATTTCTTAGAAAGGGAGGGAATTATTATTATCCTTATATAGGATTAATATTATAATTAAAATTATTCTTTAATATTAAATAAAATAAAAGAAATCTTTATAAAAATCCTTATAAAATAAAAAAGGGAAAAAAAGGTATAATATATATTAACTATTAATTATTTTAATTTTTTTATTAAAATAATAAATATTAAATATTTAATATCCTTTATTAATTAATTAAATATTAAAAATTTAATATTTTTTGTTAATTAAATAAATATTAATAATTTAATATTTATTATTAAAAAAATAAATATTATTAAATTAATATCTTTTATTAATTTTAATTAATATATAATATATTAAAATAAAATAAAAAATGTTATTAATATAATTAATATTATAAAAGAAGAACATATTATTTTTCATATAATATAACTAATATATATTACAATTAAATAATAAATATACCAAAAAGGATAATATTAAAATTAGGAATATAACCTAAATATAAAATCTAATTCATAAATATTATTAAATTAAAGATTTTTTATTATTATTATATTAATATTTTTAAACCTATAAAATAAATAAAATTAAGATAGATTATTCCCTTATCAATTTTATAAATTAAAATTTTCTATATTACTACTATTAACCACCTTAATCTAACTTTTTCAAATTCTTTATAATTTTACAGGAATAATTTATCTTGAATTAAAAAAAATTAAAAAATTATAAAACAATTAATATTATTTCTTCCCACATATATAGCTCTTCTTATTAATATTATTTTCAATATTAATTAAATTTACCTTAATAATATTATAAAATTTATATCCAATTTTTTTTAAAATATTCCTTAAATTTATCTAATATTTCATTAATTATTTAAATATAAATTTAATTCTAATTAATTTCTTCTTAATCAATTAAAATATATAATACCTAAATTATTTTTTATCATATTATAATATTTTTAAGATTTATTATTTTAAATCTTATTATATTATAATTAAATTATTATATTAATATAAATTATTTAAAAATATATTTAAATAGTTTTTTTAATTTATTTATATTTTTTTAATTAAAAAAGATTTTATTATTAAAGGATTGATTTTAAATTAAATTTTTTGATTATTTTTTTTATAATATTGTAAAATAAAAGGGTAATAAATTTTAATTATAATAAAATAATAAGGATTTGGGGGAAGATTTTTATAATAATATAAAATAGTAATAATTTATTATAAAAAAAAGGTTTAATAAAAAATGAGGTATTATTGTTATTTATATTGTTACAATAAGGTTTTCTAAATTATTATAAAAGTAACTTTTCCTTATTAATCTATATTATTATATTTAAATAATATTAATTAAGATTAAATTAAATATATATATAAAAAAAAATAATAATAAAAATAAATAATAAATAAAATAATATAATAAAATTTATATATTTATAAATCTTAAAGAAAAGAATTATTTACTCTGAGCTTAATGGATTTAAAACCTTTATATATACAATATGCTAATTATGTAATACTTCTTTTATTTGCTACAGGGGTCTACAATGCCTGGTAGCATATAACCATCAATATTTAATTTATTAATCTTTATAATTAAGGTTATAAATTTGATTCTTAAATATTTTTTAAATATAAAATTAATTTTTTAAATATAAAATTAATTTTAAAAATTTTAAAATTTTTTTTAAAAGATCTTCATTAAACTTTATAAGTCAATATAGGTATTTTTTAAATTAATTATTTTTAGGTTTTTGATTATTACCATAAAAACCTTATTTATTTCAATTATTTCTTAATTAAATATCTTTTTAATTTAATTTTAATTTTTCTTATATTATTTGGCTTTAAATTGGAATATTATTATAACCTTATCTTTATTAATTATATTATTAATGGCTTATATAATTTCTTTAAAACTTTTCTTTAATATTTCTTATAATTTTATTATTATTTTAATTATAATTTTATATTGGAAATAAATTAATATTATAATGGTAAAGGTTTAAGGTTTAATAATTTTTTTAATAATTATAATTTAAAATTATTTTTATGGCTTTTTAATATTATTTATTAATTTTAATTTTTTATTTATTATTTTTTTAATTAATTCTTTTATTTTGTTTATTTTGGGGATATTATTTTATTATTGTTTTTATTTTGTAGTTGTTGTGATATTGATATGTATTTTTTATGTATTTATTATTTTTTTAATTTTTACTTTTACTTTTTTTATTAAATTATTAATTTTAGATTTAAATGTTTTTATTAATTTATTAGTTAATGTTATAATAATATTTATTTTATTAAATTTGGTTTTTATTTCTGTTTTATTTCTCTTTTTCTTTATAATAATGGTCTTTAGGGCAGGCTTATTTAAGCTATGGATTTATCCATCCATTATTTATTAGAAAACTTTGTTATGTAATAAATTTGAAAGTTTTCTTTCTAAAATTGTACTTGTGGGGGGGTAGGTTGAAATTCTTAAGCTTAAATCAATTAATAATAAAATTAATAAAATAAATAATAAAATATTAATTAACCAATTAAACCTTATTAATTTAGATAGGTTTACATATACCTAAATTAATTAATTAAATTATTTATTTTATAATTAATATATAGTACAGAAGTATTAGTAATTCAAAAAAATAGGGTAATTAATTAGATATTGATGTTTTAAGTACGTACTGTAGAAGGGTGATTTAAATCAAATTAATTAATTAATCAGATTTGAGAGTCAAAAATATGTACTCAATTTAATAAAAGAAGGCAATTAATTAAATATTGGTATTTCAGGTACATATCTCGAGAGGATATGTAGATCTTTTGGAGATGATTCCAAGTAACTCATATATGATGTTATTACTTCCAAAAATCAATTAATTGGATAATAAGGTTAAGAATACATACCCTAGGTAGCCAATCAAAAAGATTGCACATAATTCAGCTTTAATATAAAAATTGATTATACCCATATTAGGTATATAACCTAATTAATTAAAAGCCTTAAAAACCTAGGGGATTTTTGTAAGATTTTGTTAGCCCATTCTAGCTACTACCTGTTAATTAGATTAATAGGTATGCAAAGTTAATATAATCTGTATATTTTAATTGGATATATATACCAATTCTTTTTACCTTTAATCCAAATTAGTATTTCTCCCTTTTACACCTTTTTAAACCCCACTTTTAATGTTACATACCAGGCTATACATAATATCATAACCAACTTCTTATTAGATCTTTTATCAAATCTCTTATCAAATCTTTTATTAAATCTTTTATTAAATTCAATTAATTTCATTTAACCTCCTCTAAATAACCCCCCCAACTTTCCCTAACTAATTCCTTAACTGACTCCCTAGTTAACTCCCTAGTTGACTCCTTAGCTAACCCCTTAGCCTCCCTTAACTAACCCCTTTAACCTCCCTTAACTAACCCCTTAACCTTCCTAACTAATTCTTAGGTAAGCAGCACCCTTGTTTCCAACCCCCTTACCCCCAAAGCTAACCTATATAATTTATTAATTAAATTAATTTATTAAATAAGTATCGCCTAATGGCATTTTAACCTAATTTTATTTAAAAATAATTATTCCCAATTATATCTATTTATATCATAGCTAATATTAACCTTCCAAAGTAATAGGGACATACCCAATAAGTACCACCAACCCTTAATACTTAAAAATACATTTACTACCATATTAACCAACCAAAATTAATATTTTAATTTAATTAGTAAAACATTTATTAGGTGCCTTATAATCCCGACCGATATTTTTCTGAATTAGCCATCTCCACTATCACATAAACTTTTCCCTATTTTTTGCGAGTTTAGTAATAAATTTGTTTTTACTTAAAATAATGCTTAATGTATCACCATTCTTTTATATGCCCTTAAAAGTAACATTTAATACTAATGTTATTATTGCTTTGAAACCTTTTCCTTCCTAAAAATTGTTTCGATTTTAAGGTTAACAATACTAATATAAGGGCTACATTTACCATTTTTTTCAAAATATTACCGCTTTATATAAGGTACTTCTTCAACTACCAGCTGAATTGGATATCATTATATTACATTTTATCAATACACAATTCCAACATTAAGTACTCTGTAACTTTTAATATCAATTATAAATTATTTCTTTTTATAATATTAATGTCTTTAACCAAATATACTAATTCAAAATTATTATTATTATTATTATTATTATTATACTATATTATTTAAATTTAATATAAATATTTAATTTATTTTTTAATATTTATTCCAAATAAGAACTATATTCCAGAAAAAACTTACCTATTACTTCTCTGACTTAACTTCGTTATTATAACTCTAATTACTTTTTATATTCCTTTTAAAACTTACTATCTAATAAAAATAATTTAATAAATACAAACGCCCTTTACTATATTATAAAACACATTTCTTTTACCCCAATAATAATTTATTATAATTATTCAATTTAAACTTTAATAAATTTAACTTTCTATTAGGAAAAAAGGTAATCCAAAATTATATTGTATTAAAAATAAAGTAATAATTCCATTTTTTAATTACATATTAAATATAATATTAAAAATATTAATTACCAACATTTTTAATTTCCTTTTATTATTACTTTTACTATTTTAATTTATAAAATTTATAATATTATATATAATAAAATAATATTAAATATTTTAAAAATGAAATTTATCCCTAATTTAATATATATAATTATTTTTAAAGTAAAAAGGTTTTAAGATTTAATATTTAATATTCCTTTTAAATTAAATACTTTATAATAAGATATTAATAAATTGGAAAATTAATATTTCCAAAATTGGTTATATAAAATACATCAATTAATTTAATAAATTTACAATTTTAATTTATTATTCTATAATATATACCAATTTTAAATAAAATTATTATATAATATCAATTTTCAATTTATTAGCTAAGCCTTTACTTGCAAAGTTTTCTTAATTTAAATTACTTATAATTTTCAGAATATTTTATAATAAATTATATTATAAATAAAGTATTAAAGTAATTAAGTAAAAAAATTATTAGGGGTAATTATTAATAATAATAGTACGTTTAAGAGGTAATATTTATTAAAAAAATAAATTTATAAATTATTGTAAAGGTTATAAGAGAAAGTAATGATTTTATAGAGTTTAATCTAATTGAATAAGAATTAACTTTTAAGAGTTAATATATTGAATAGGGATTTTAATAGTTTTTATGGAATATATTTTAATTTGTATTTTAATTGATAAAAAATGTAAAGTAATTATATTTTAAAGGGGATATTAAAATGATTAAATATAAAATTAATAAAAGTAATTATTAATAATAATAACTAATATTGAAGAAATAAAATAAATAATATATTTAATAAGAGAGAGAAATTATAAATTATTATAAGAAGTTATATAAAAAAATAATGTTTAAAGAGTTTAATTTGATTAGATAAGAATTAAGTTTTGAAAATTTATATATTAAATAAGAATTTTAATAGTTAAATATAAAGTAATTATATATTAAAGAAGGTATTAAAGTAATTAAATAAAAAAATTAATAAAGGTAATTATTATTAATAATGGTAATTAATATTTGAAATGATATATTTAATAAAAAATAAGAAATGTGTATATTATTGTATAAAATTCTATGAAAAAATTAATAACTTTATATTTAAATATTTGATTTAATTAGTTAGGAATTAATTTTTTAGAGCTTATATATTAAATAAGAATTTTAATTTAAGGTTAATATTAGTTTTAATAGTTTTTGTGGGATATGTCTTATTATACATTTTAATTATTTTATAATAAATTATATTTTAATAGTATTAAAATGATTAAATAAAAGGTTAATAAAAATAATTATTATTAATGGTAATTAATATTTAAAAAATAGAATAAATGATATATTTAATAAAAAAGTAAATTTATAAATTATTGTAAAAGTTATAAAAAAAAGTAATAATTTTGTAGAACTTAATTTAATTAAATAAGAAAATAATTTTTGAAGGTTTATATATTAAATAGAAACTTTAATAATTATTTAAATATAATGTAATTATATTATAAAGAAAATATTTAAGTAATTAAATAATAAGTTGATTAATAAAGGTGATTATTAGTATTTAAGAGATAAAATAAATAATATATTTAATTGGAGATATGGTTATAAATTATTGTAAAAAGTTATAAAAAAATTAAATATATTAATATTTAAAAATTTAATTTAATTAAGTAGGAATTAATTTTTGGGAGTTTATATATTAAATAGGAGTTTTAATTTAAGGTTAATATTATTAATCAGAAATTTGAATTGAATAAGAGTTTTAAGATAAAAAGTGTATATATTTGTATAAAATGTTTTATAATAAATTAATAATTTTATATTTGAGAATTTGAGTTGATTAGATAAGAAAGATAATTTTTGAGGGTTTATTTATATTTAAAAGAGGTTGTGGAAATTTAGAAACGTTGGTTTTATGGAGGTTAATAGGGTTTTATAAAGTAATTTTAATTATGTAATTATATTATTTTAAATATTAAAAGATAAATTGGATATTTGTATTATTGAATAGGAGTTTTAATAGTTTTTGCAGGATATGTTTTATATTTTAATTACCTTATAATAGGTTAGAGGTTGTATGAGAGAAAGGATGTAAGGTGATTATATTTTGAAAAAGATATTAAAATGATTAGGTAGGAAAATTAATAGTAGTAATTGTTTGTTAATGGTAGTATGTATGAGGTTGAATAGATAATATATTTAATAAAAGAGTAAATTTGTAAATTATTGTAAAATTGATAAGGAAAATGTAATAATTTTTGCAAATTTGAATTGATTAGATAAAAATTAATGTTTAAGGATTTATTTATGTTTAGAAAAGTTTGTGGAGATTTTAGAAGGGTTGGTTTTATGGAGGTTAATAGGGTTTATTATTAGGTATTAAATTGATAATTATAAAATAATATTGATTGATCCCGGAAGTTAAATTGGTTGTGAAGTAACTAATCCAAAAAAATTAGTATATTATAATAGTAAAAGAATTTATTAAAATTATATATATATTAAATAAAGATTTTAATAACTTTTATAAAATATACCCTACACTTCAATTACCCTATAATAAACCAAAAATTATATAAAAAAGAAAATATAAAATAACTATATCTTAAAAGGGTAATAAAATAATTAGGTAAAAGAATTAATATATATAATTATTTATTAATAATAATATTTTATAAATATATATATATATATATATATATATATTATTATATATATTATTATATAAAACTTTATAAAAAATTAATTATATAGAATTTAAAAAGCCTAGATTAATTAAACAAAAAAGATAATTTTTGAGGGCTTATTTATATTTAAAAGAACTGTAGAAACCTAAATAATTTAATTCTAAAAAAAACTAATAAGGCCTTTGCAAAATAGGATTTATTATTTAATTATATTATTTCAATTTAATATATATTTAAAATATATGATTTTTTTATTTAAAGATTATATTTATTATTAAATATCAAATTAATAATTATTAAATAAGATTAATTGATCTTAAAAAGTAAATTGGTTGCTTTACAACCAATCCAAAAAAAATTTTTTTTTAAAATTTTAAAATTAATAAAAATAATTTAAATTCTATAATCATAATTTTTCCTTATATATTATATAACATTAATTTTCAAGCTTACTAATCCAACAATTATAATGCTAATATAGCGGAACCATTGCCTGTTTACAGTAATTAATGGTTCGAAGGGATCAATGACGACTTCGGATAAATCCGTTCCAGTCTGTTTCTGGTCATTATAACCAATTTGGTCGGTTCTACCAGCGATTATGAACCTACGGGGTAAATATGATTCATATAGCTGCCACCTTTGCCGTGATCAAGTTCATACGCGCGGCTCAAAAATGGCGGAAGCATCTCATAAAGCATGGGCTTTCGCCCCCGACATCCACCGATGCTTCGCGATCCTAGAGGATCATCTAAGTTGTACTTCTAAACAGAGGAATACGGCGAACAAATATAGCAGGCGGTATGACCCATGGATATCAGTTGTTTTCCTAATACGTATTTTACAGGCTGAGATCGTACGAGACCTTTGCGTTGCGGGCTTGGCTAGCAATCACGATTTAATTGACTGGCTGTAAAAGAGGATTGCACAAAGACGCTATTCAGTACAATGCAGTTTGTTAGTGTCTTCCGTGTTGCGCTACGATCGAATCTAGTCGACCCTATTACTTTTCCACCTAGCCTCTCGCAAGGCCTTGTCTGGGATTAACGAACCGATGAATATGCAAAAGTATGCAAAAGTATGCGCGAGGCACTCTAAACCCCTGCATTTTGAGGATCAACGCGGCGTTCCCAGGGGCTCACGTTTGACTTGGCGGTACTTGGCGCCTATGATGATTCCCACCCGGCCTTTTGTAAACTGGGGTTGTTTTGCTAACATGTACATAAAATTCATCCGTCCAAAACGAGCCTCTTTCGAATCTTTTTCTAGTACTCATTACCGAGTTTAAAAGGCTAGTCAATAAGTTACACCATGCTTCTCTCTCTATGTAAGTACCAGAGTACCTAAACGTACTAGGGGACCCTGCTTACAAGTAGGAAGCCGTGCTTTAAGGGGCTGATCTTAACAGAACTCGCGTTATGGGTACTCTTATCGTTAGGTACCTTATTGTACGATTCCGTATTTTCAACGCCCTATTAATTAGTTGCCTACCTAAAATACCTATCAAGGTAGGTTTATATGCGACCAGCTGACAATCTTTTATTAAAAAGACAATGCCCTCTCACCTCCTTTACCCATTTACCTTCCCGAGTTTGCTTGTCGTTTCTTAAATATCCCTCCCAATTTTTTTCTTCTCATTTTAAACCGGGTCAGAGTGGATCGTGAAGGTACCTTCTTATTTTATTTGTCTTCGTTACTCTCATAACCTAGACTTACCTTCAACCCTCTACTCGTTCTTTTCCTCACACCATTCTTTTTGAATATATTTTCTCTCTCTACTTACTTTCGAATCAGTGATTCGATTGTAGCCTTTCATTTTTATATACGACAGTACATACAAGACAAGCCCTCAATATCAAGTCTCTCACTAGGTGCTTAGCGATATCACAGCATTGGATCATTCTCGATTTGTCTGGTACAAAGAGAGGTAAAAAAAAAAAAAGAAAAAAAAAAAAAAGAGCCAACTTCATAACTCCCATATCTAAATCGACAAAATGGCTCCAAGCATCGCTACCGTTTTCACCTCTCTCCTTGCCTTGGCCCCATTGGGAGCAGTCGCAAACCCTTTAAACTTATGGCGACCTTCTGCGCCCTCAACTTCTACGGAATCTACTCCGGATGTCGGTGAATTAATAGGTGGATTAACTAAAGCTGTGGCCGCTTTTATCAGCAACCCCGATGCGAAGGATATTGTCCCCAACTCGTACATTGTGGTTTACCACAAGAACTATACCGACGATGAGATCGACCAGCACCAAGCATCCGTACAGGTTGCTGTCAAGAAGCGCAACCTGAACAAGCGCGGCCTTGTTGGCCAGCTTCTCTCCACAAAAGTTCGTACATTCGCCATGTCGGGTTGGCGGGCTATGGCTCTAGACTCCGACGATGTCATGATGAGTGATATCAACAACTTGAACATGGTCAAATACGTCGAAGCCAACACTTACGTCAAATCCTCCAAGCTTGTGAACCAAGGCAACGCGCCCACTGGTCTAGCTCGTCTAAGCCATGCTCAAGCTGGTGTAGAAGGTTACGTATTTGACGACGCAGCAGCCGGCGAAGGAATCACAGCATACATCGTTGACACCGGCATCATGACAACGCACGAGGATTTCCAGGGGCGAGCCGTTATGGGTTTCAACGCCGTTGAGCAAGAAGAGGTACGCTTTCTGATCTACATTTCCATAATGCTAATTTAACATCGGCTTACCGTGCCGCGTAACTCGAACTAATGTGTAACAATAGGCTACTGATTTGAATGGCCACGGTTCTCACGTCGCAGGTACCGTTGGTGGTGCCACGTTTGGAGTGGCCAAGAACGTTCAACTAGTGGGCGTCAAGGTCTTAGACGCCCAAGGTGGTGGTACCAACGCTGACGTTATTGACGGTCTCAACTTCGTTGCCTCGGATGCTAAGAAGGGAAAAGCGGTAATGAATATGTCTCTTGGTGGTCCCGCTTCTCAGGCTGTTAACGACGCCATTGAACGCCTTTTTTCCAATGGTGTTGTTCCCGTTGTCGCCGCAGGAAATGAAGCTCAGGACGCCAAGAACGTCTCCCCCGCAAGCAGCCCCAACGCCATCACCGTCGGTGCCATCGATCAGACCAACGACCGACGCGCAAGCTTTAGCAACTTCGGTAGCTTCGTCGATGTTTACGCCCCCGGTGTCGATGTTGAGAGTGTTGGTATCTCTAGCAACACTGCTACCGAGACTCTGAGTGGTACTTCCATGGGTATGTTCTCCCTAGTCTCTAGTGTGTAGGATCCCTGTAGGACGAATCCGTATCTAACAAAGAATTAGCCTCGCCACACATTGCCGGCCTCGCAGCCTATCTTATGTCCCTTGAGGGTCTCACCGACGCTACTGCCGTTTCGGACCGTATCAAGGAACTGGGTGCCGCTACTGGTGCGAGTGTCAAGCGAAATATCAGGGGTACCACTGATGTCATCGCCAACAACGGCAACGTAAACTAAATCAAAGACGTGATACTCTGTACGCCTGATAATTTCACCTTATCGCTTTCTGCACGTACCTTATCCCAACGCACATTGTTACCAGCACCTAGCGAAACATGAATTCAATACTTCATACTGCGATTTTTGATTCTTTTTGGACGAGGCGAACGTTGGGCCTTTTGTGTTGTTTATATTACGTTATTTTTCAGTTCTCAATTTGGGAAGGAAATATACGTGTGGATAGCGTAGCAAGATGTTATGCTTGAAATAGACGAGCGACCAATGCATTATAGAGAGAAGATGACCAAGAAAAAGTTCTGCGACATGGATCTGACCAAACTTCACGATACGCAGACGAATTAACTACCGGTTCCATATGATGTTCCATCATTACATTGTGTATACTTCAGACCGATAGATATTCTATCAGTATATAATCATTTTCAACAATACATATTGACATAAGCTTGACTATGGTTTTGCGAGGTGTATTAGTCAAGTCTGAAAGAAGTCAGGTATAATTAATTCGTGATCTATTACCCCTTTTCGAATTCGTAACAAGGCTACATAGTAATTTATCTTACGAGGGAGTAATTTACGAATGCCAGAGGCGCGGTGACACGCCGCGTTGTGGATATCAAGGCCAGCAAAGATAATATATAATACCAGTCCGGTTATCTACCCTAAAACCGCGGTCTCCGAAAGCGAGTCCTGGGGCTCACGCAATACGGTGGCGGACGTGAGACAGAACATTGAAGCCAAGCTCTTAGACGCGCCAAGTCGATTCAGGGCCTGAGACCATCGAGGATGAAACATATCTTGGCGAGCCCGCCGCCATCGTCTCGAACATATTCCACCAATCGCCTATTTTATCGTCGGTATCCTGGGACGGAATCGTGAGACGAGGACTTCCGCTTCACCATGTTGTCCTGGTAGGGCTATTCTTGACGAGGCGTGTTGTAGATGATGTGCTTACGTTACTCGCGGTTTGTAGATAGTTAGAAGTTATTATCACATCACCACGGAAGAGATTGCTGTGTCAAAATATCGTCCTTATTGTAAACATCAATATCCTATATATACAGTAATAGCTACGAACTCGGGAAAATAACCCGGTCGCGATATTGATATCCATACTCCTAAGGCTACAGGGGCGGACTTATGTTCTTTCCCAGTCGGTAATGGGAGACTCCCCTCGGACTGTGCCAGCGGCGCATATAACAGTATATTCTCAGCGTAGAATCCCGCCATGTCCACGTTAGTGCAGCAGTTTACTACAACAAGTTTACTTTGCCTGATCGCGCAAGGGGAATGACCGAGAGAAACCAATGGGCCAACTTCGTAGATAGAACCAAAAAATTCAAGCTCGATAAACTGCATTGACCGCGGTTGTCGCTTAGGATTAGCATAGTCGGCGCCCACAGGGCTAATGAACAGGACATTCTGTATGCCTGCCTTCTTAGCAGCCTGTCGAAGGTGTAGCACTAGGCATATTGCCAAATCAACTTTGCCGATTTCTGGATATTCCTCTTGTCGAAGCGGTAAGTTGGCAATTAGATGACCGGTTTGGCCCTCTATACCTGATATTGGAGATATATGAAAAACCCATCGTAGGTTATATAAGACTTGAATCACTATTGCGGATGGTAATCAAGGTAAAAGTAGAATCATTTTATTAACCGCAAGATATAATAATGTCAAGGGAATATTCTCAATCATGTCGTAGCTTTATCAAAGGTGTCAAATAATGGAATGTTGTCAATCCACGACGGGGAAACCTATCTGGGCATTAATAGAGTTCAAAGCCCGTCGTGTGCCTACGAGTCGCAATGGACTCGGTACTCCTCGTCATGATGTTTAATATCAGCACTTCCCGGCACAACCACAGTCATGGGAAAAGACTGGACTGTAATTTGACATCCGTGCTTATTCCTCCTCGCCTCTTAAATCATACCCCTAATAATGGGAATTGGATAGACCAAAAAACAAGCAAACCAGAGAGCATTGGTTACGGTATTAGTATAAATTAGTAAGGATACCTCTAAAGGGGATACTTCGTCATCTCGTAGCATGGTTAGCCACGCCTTGCCCCATTAAACGTGATATATAAACGGCGATCCGTCCGAATGGCCCTGCCAGCGCCACCTGCGTTATCATACCCCTTCGGCGCCACGCCGATAACAAAAAACGCCCGCTATAATTCCTCGTGAGCCAATGCAGTAGTAGTCGCCGTGACCGTTGCCTTGGCTGCAGATTTTAGACTAGCCGCAGCCTCCTTATCAAAAATCACATCGAATCTCGCTCCCATGTACCATGCTAAACCAAGCTATTTGTATTTTGTTAGCTCCCCCCCGGTAGAAAACCTGTCATGCGCGTAAATCACGTACCATCAAACCAGAAACCAATAGAAGCACGAATATAACAGATCCGACCAACATTAAAGTTTCCCAGAAATCATTATTCGCAGCAGTGCTCTGCACGTCTCCTTGTGCATCTTGTACGGCCTGTAGCTTTTTCGCATCTTGCGTCGGGAACAGAGTTTCAATAAATTGTTCGATCTATACAGGTTGGGTCAATGATAAGCTCCAACGATGGAAATTATGAAGGGTAGGCTACCTTGCCGCATGCCACACTAATTTCGAGGTAGTGAGGATCCCTTGGGTCGTTCTTCTTCGCTATCCTCCTCGCGTATCCCTTAAACACATTGCAGACAACTCGGAGGTTCTGCGTTGATTGCATCATTAGGTTACAAGCATCGCCCTTTGTTATTTTGATGTGGCTGTAGAAGATCTTAGGATTCTGGAAGACAAGCTCGAGCGTGGCGATAGCCATGGTCTGGGGAATGGCAACGAAGTTGAAGACGCTCTGCTCCTTGATGCCTGCCATGTAGAATAAGCATTCATCGGCATGCTTCAAAGCGTTGAGAACCATCTCGGAACTGCACTGGAGAGCTTTCGTACGGTACTTTGGGTCGAACAGGTCATCCCAGTTGTCAACGTACTTGCTCCAGACATCCTTAGGCCAGAATCTACGCTTATCCTCAAAATCTTCATGCACATCACGGATGATGTTGGTCTTTTGTAGAAATTGACCCATGCTCTCGGAAAGCTCCATGCGATCGAGAAGGGCAGGGTTAGCCGTGTTACCTTGGACGAAGATGCGAGTCAAGCCCTCCCCGACCAAGCCAGCAACGTAATGACAGTATTCTTCGTATTGCTCGAGCGACTTGACGCCTTCTTGGAACTGTGCGTTCAAGGCGTAGTCAGCCATACCATTACCCATCTTGATGGTAATATCTTCAATGATATCGTAATACTTCTTGTCAATCTTTCTCAGCTCTGCGATCACATCATCAAAGTGAACCAGGAGCTCACGGTCCTTCTCGTTAGGACCATTCCCATTGAAGTTCCAGCCATCAATATTCAAATACTTGTCAAACCCGCGAAGCATAGGCTCCTTCGTCTCTATCGGAATGGTCATGTCATCCTCGATGGTATCCAACCCTCTCAGCACAAGGTAGAAAAGGGCGATGGGGACGAGCATTTCAGGCTGTAGCTCTTGAATGACAGCGGAGAAGCTGCGGCTAGTCATGTTCAGAAACTCGAAACACGACCGTAAAGTAGGGGCCTCCTTGGAGGGGTCCCGCTTGTGCACCGGCTCATGCCAAACTTTCCTGTCAAGCGAAGATTCTAGTTAGTAAAATGTGTGCCGGCGAGGAAGGATGATGGATGAAAGCGGTCTTACCATTGTACAATGGACCGCAGCTGGTTTGGGTGGAATAAGTAGTATAGAACTTCGCCAAGGCCACCCATTTTTGCAGTTGGGTCTATTAAGTGGTATATAGGAGAGGTTAATTTTAAGAATGGGTAAAGGGGGGGGGTTGTCGGTGAGAATACACGGATATAAAGCTCAAGCGGTTAGGCCGCGAAGATGAAGGAGTGGTATCAGAAGGTAGGTGTAATGTTTAGGACGACATGACGGAAAGAATTATTATTACAATAGAAGGGTAGGATATACTGATGATCGGGACGGAAACGGCGTTTTGGTATCAAGAAGAATAAGTGAAATTTGTATGGTGTGTATGTGTTTTCTAGAAAATCAAGTTCTAAAGTTTACATTTTGGGACTTGGACCATGTGGAAAAAAGATTGCCGGGAAGAAACAGAAAAGTCCGTCTCCACATCCAATTTCATTTCATGGACCCCAAGTAATGGAGATAGTGGCCAATCAGAAAACGAATTCGTCAGCTTATAAGCTCCAAGCGAGGCGACAAGCTCAGGTCTGAAAATGGGGTTTGCTAAAAAGAAAAAAAAAAGATTAGCTCAACGTTACTTAAGGCCTTAGCTGGGAAAGTCTCCACTGTGGGGTTAGAGTACCGAGTTTGGTTATGTACTCGGCATTGTATCGTTAGGTATGCCTCTAGTATAGTTATAACTTTTGAATGTCTATGCTTTCGATCATTGATACAAAAATGCATCCAGTTACTATCCGTGGTTACTTACCTACATATCTACTTACTTAGGTATACTTTGACTATTAATGTCAAATATCTGCCGTTATTAGTAGTTAGCCGAAAATATACTTACACGCTACGCCTCACGTATGTATGAGCTTATATATCTTAAGGTAGTATGCAGGTACGCTCGTAAGCAACATTGGGGCGCTGCACACCGCAGATGTTGTTACCGTTTTACTTTAATTCGGCGTTGGGGTAAGGGTAAGCCTCCACACGGAGCGATCGGCTCGTATACATAGTATGTTCTCCAACTCAGTTATTTATGCCTCTTTTATTACTGTGTTCCCTGCCTCCAATATTATATCGGATTGGATACAAATTTATTGATATTTCTACGGAATTCAATACTGTCATGTGATGGATATGAGAGATATGCATACTTTAATTTATCAATTATACTTCCGTGCTTATCTAACGTCTGTGTGACAATTATATAAGAATGATGTTTGGAAGTTGTTGTACAGATGTTGGTTGTGGGGTAGTTAAACAATATAAGTTCCTATAAGATGATATATTTGGTGGCTTACAAAATGGTGCATATATTACTATAATGAGATTATAAACCTACAATTGTAATACTATATATGTATAAGGTATTCAAATTCTAGAAATTGAGACTTTATATTAATTAATTATAAGATTAAATATAATGTAATTACCTTAATTGGAAATTAAGATAAATAATCTCTAAATAAATTGTAAAATAGTAAAAGGATAGTTAAGGGTTTTTAATAATTAAATAATATGTATTGTATCAACATTCAGATGTGGATAATTCCCAAGAAATCCAATTTAAGGTTATTGAGGCCTCCTAATAATCCAATAGAGTTTATCAAATTGTATTTGAAATTTTATACATCTATAATTCATATATATGAAATTTTATATGTATAAATATTATCTAAATAGAGCTTTTACAAAGTTATTGCCGATCAGCTGGTAAAGTTTGGACGCATACACCCGCGTACCGGATCCGACCTACATCACCAAGACAATTTTGCCCCTCCTTTAAAAATCTCCTGAAAGCAATAATTGACAATTGTTAAAAAGGGGTGGTTACGACCCCTAATAAAAAGTAATACTACCTGCGTATTACCTGTATATCGTGCCTTACATTAACTTAATAGCTTTAATAACCCAAAGTAGCTTCCAATTCTTACAACCCCCCAAACAAAACAAGCAAATTACGATTAATAATTAATAGGAATTTAAAATCTACATAAGCTACATAATAATACCCTTTTTTTGACCTTCTCAAATTCATCGCTGCAAACCTCCGCTACTTTTACATTTCTCACTTCACCCTTCAAGTTCAAAGGTACCACGCCCTTCTATCTACGTGTCTTATAACAACTGTACCGAATCGGAACCTTCAACGTCGAAAAGTAAGCATATCAGCCATGGCGATGGCCAATGGGCCCGGACAAAATAGGTTCCTTATTTGGGGTGGTAGGGGCTGGATCGCGGGTCACCTCGAAAACCTGCTCAAAAGTCAAGGCAAGGAAGTCTTCACAACGACTACCCGCATGGAAGACCGTGCGGCCGTTCAAGCAGAACTGAACGCTATCAAACCCACTTACGTTCTAAACTGCGCTGGCTGTACCGGCCGTCCCAACGTTGACTGGTGTGAAGATCACAAAGAGGAGACAATTCGCTCGAATGTTGTTGGAACATTGAATCTAGCCGACTGTTGCTTCCTTGCCGGTATACACTGTACCGTGTTTGCCACTGGGTGTATTTACCATTATGACGACGCACACCCGATCGGTGGTCCCGGATTCAAAGAGACAGATCCGACGAACTTCACGGGTAGCTTCTATTCTGAAACTAAGGGCCATGTTGAAGAGGTGAGATGACGCTATTACCCGGTAGCCTTTTAATTCGGAGACGGTTTGCTTACATGACTACTAGGTTATAAAATATTACTCAAACTGTTTGATCCTCCGCTTGCGTATGCCGGTATCAGATGATCTACATCCACGCAACTTTGTAACCAAAATTAGCAAGTATGAGCGTGTTGTGGACATACCGAATAGTAACACTATTCTAACCGACCTTCTCCCGGCATCTATCTTGATGGCGGAGCATAACGACACCGGGGTCTACAATTTCACCAACCCGGGTGCTATCAGCCACAACGAAGTATTGACACTCTTCAGAGATATAGTACGTCCAGGCTTCACGTGGAAAAATTTCACGGTGGAGGAGCAAGCCAAGGTGATCAAGGCCGGCCGCAGTAATTGCTTGTTGGACACCGAGAAGTTAGAAAAGAAGTTAAAAGAGTATAATTACTCGGTGCCCGAGGTCCACGAGGCTTATAAGCAATGCTTTGAGAGGATGAAGGCTGCGGGGGTTAAATAAGCTTGAATGTGAGTGTCACGGGCAGGCTCTTGCCTTATTAAACTACGAAGTCGCCTTAACTGATTTGGCGCATGCAACTTGCCGCTTGTCCTACATTTTATCGTGTAGTTAAGTTAGATGACGTTGGCATGGAACGCGCCGACTTTGACTAGTATATATTAGAGAGAAGGGGGGAGTTGACGTTGTCATGTCTCATGGACAAGTCTTCTAGGTTAAGCTTGTTAGAGGACTCTTTTCTTAACCATCCAACATGTGGTGGAGTTGTTAGAGACGAAAATTTTTAGAAAAGTGCGAGGCCTGAACAACTCAAGAGTAACATATTTATGAACGTGAAGGCGCATATAAGCGCAGATTCATTATACAGCCATTTCTATATAGCCACTGGATGCATTGAAGTGACCAAATAATAAAGTAGTGGGGCAAAATCGGACTCAAAATTGACCCCGCCTTGGTATGGAATGGATGGACAGAGAACCATTACCCGTGCCGTGTTACCCTGCACTATCAGATGTCAGCAGATTTATTCACAAAGTTAGTAGGTTAGGTAGATAATATCCATGTACCCAGAATATTCAATAGGATCTCACAGGAAAAAAAGAAGTGGCGCCTGAACACTGTGCCACAAGACCCTATAGGTTAACATTCGTCATAGGTACAAGACATTGTAGCTTCTTTTCTTTCCTTTTTTTTCTGCCTGCCTCATAATCCATCTATGGGATTATAGGGAGGTACTGATTCCCTGCTATTCCCTCGTACTTACCTAAGGTATGTTGATCACTTGTATCCTAAATCCCAATATGTTCTTAGATGATAACTTCCTAATATTTACCTAACATACCTTCACACTTACGCCTACTTACTTTTTCTTGCCAGGTCCATCATCGCATATTCATTACTTTTTTTAAAAATTTTATTTTATTTTTTTCTTTATTTTTTTTTTAATTCACTCCATCTTTGTTGAGCTTAGCTGCTGACTCGAGAAAACTGCCTTGTCAGAATTCATACAACATCCATCGCTTATAAAATCTTTCCCTCCCCGCCATCCGGTACCCCTAGACCCTTTCGTATCAGCACCCGCATTTTGACTGGCTAGAAGAGAAAGCATGGTGGCGGTAGTAGATACATCATATTATGACGCTCTCGGCGTACAGCCCACGGCTACCGAGCTCGAGATTAAAAAGGCGTATCGCAAACTTGCTATCGTCCATCATCCAGGTGCGCGCATTTGTTAGCGACTTTTAATCTACTTCTACTCACAGATATTGCCTAGACAAAAACCCGAATGATCCAACCGCCCACGAAAAGTTCCAAACCATCGGTGAAGCCTATCAGGTGCTCTCCGATCCTGAATTAAGGAAGGCGTACGATAAATATGGCAAAGACAGTGCTAAGCCCACCGAGGGCTTTGTCGACCCGGCCGAATTCTTTAGCAGCATATTCGGCGGCGATGCCTTTGTTGACTGGATTGGTGAGATTAGTCTAATGAAAGATCTTACTACTACTATGGATATCACTATGGCTGGTGAGGAAGAAGGGGAAGAGGCTGAGTTCCCCGGTACCGAGGAAGCCATGCATGAAAGTGTGAAGACGGCTGCTACCGATGCTACCGGGGCTACCGGGGCTACTAGTGCGCCAGCACCCGCTGTTATTGTTGAGGAAGAGCATGAAAAACCAGCTGCCGAGCCGTATCGTGATGCTACCGCAGATAAACCGTCCGTACCCTCGCGCGGCGCTTCTCCCAGTCCTAATGCTTCTGGAACTTCGACCCCGTCGAGACACGCAATACCTATTCGACCAGCGCTCATGGACCGCCCGTCAGATGATACGCAGGTAATAGGACAAACGGAAGAAGAGAGAGAGTTACGCAAGAAGGAGAAAAAGAAGGGTGGATTAACTAAGGAACAAAAAGACCAATTAGCGGCCTTCGAAAAGGAGCGCGCTAGAATTCGTCAAGAGCGTGTTGAAACACTTGCCAAAAAACTCATTGACCGTATATCGGTGTGGACGGAGACGGATAAAGGATCTGATGTTACCAAGGCTTTTCAGGACCAAATTCGCCTCGAAGTAGAAAATCTCAAGATGGAGAGTTTCGGACTTGACATCTTGCATGCCATCGGCGCCGTGTATATGTCGAAAGCTACCGCGCTCCTCAAATCGCAGAAGTTCCTTGGCATTGGCGGATTCTTCAGTCGTATGAAGGATAAGGGAACTCTCGTCAAGGAAACCTGGAACACGATATCGTCAGCCATCGACGCTCAGCAAACCATGGAGGAAATGGCGCGCATGGAGCAAGCCGGCGGCGAAGATTGGACTGATGAGAAGAAAGTCGAGTACGAACGCAGAGTGACCGGCAAGATTCTTACGGCTGCATGGCGTGGTAGCAAGTTTGAGATCCAGAGCGTGCTGCGCGAGGTCTGTGATAGCATTCTGCACGATAAGAAAGTAGCTCTGAATAAGCGCTTGGAACGAGCGCAGGCGCTCGTTATCATCGCAGACATCTTTCAAAAGGTAACCCTCATTTTCTTTTACGATAGCGTTACTCGCTATGTATTCATGCTTCTCGCAGATTTCCCGCTGACACCTTCCTAGGCCCAGAGAACAGAGGAGGAAGGCGAATACATGGCCTTCGAGCAGCTCGTGGCTGAAGCGGCTATCAAGAAGGAGAAGGAAAAGGATTCTAAGAAGAAAGGAAAAGACAAGGACAGCAGCAAGGCCGACTTACACAAGGAAAAAGCATAGTAACCCTTGTCTTATCTATGACTCCCCAGAGAGGCGTACTTGAGATATATTCGAAAGCCATCGTCATTCCTACGTGACAATCCTCAGGGAACGTATCAAATGACCTTAAATCAGCGCGTCAATTATTTGTTCGGTTGGGACCTATTTGAGTACTCAAATAGGTGGCAGGCAAGCAAACAGGGGGGTAGCAAGAGCGAGTAGATATTGAAGCTCTCCTAACAGCTTAGCAATAATTAACCAGAGGGTCAGCGAAGGGACAGGGTATATCCGAGCAGGAGATGGGGAAGGAAGATATCATAAACCACTCTTGGGATTCATAGTCTGGTTTCAGGGAGTCTTTGGCCAGGACGGGAAAGGAAAAAAGCTCCCTTTAATATTATGATGGCATGCGATGTGTTCTCTGAATGGAGATATAATATGCTCTACTACCCGTCTTTGATGTGTTCGATTCTTGTGACGTGATGGGGGAACGCTTGCTACGCTAGGTTAAGAAGCACGTTGTTAAGCTGAGCACGACGCTGGTTAATTCAATGTGCATCGGGATGACCCCCTATTAGCATTATTCGTGTTCATAATGCCTAAGTAAGAAATTTCCAGAAGTAATCAAGCAACTCCTGTAATTAGAAATAGCGTCCTAAAGTATCCTCATGGAGCTATATAACACCTTAGCTTCACAATATAGTTACGTTGTTTGGGAACCCTTGGATTGCTTACTGCCCAACGGATTTTTGGACATTCAAGTAGCATACTGAGGTGGGCTATAATGACATTAAAAAAACCAACACTAGTAGGGACAGCAGAAATAAAAGATTGAGAATATTAAGGTAGTAACGTTAGTAACTAGGTTTGAATAATGGTGGTCTATGAAGTTGAGTATCTAACCTATGTGATTAATTTAGACACCTATCCCCCTTTTCCAGAAGCAGCCAAGTCAAGACATCAAAGCGTCCAATGCTGGGGGTTTTGCTACAATATAGATAGCCGATCAGCTTTAGCGGACCCCGTTTTATGGTATCGAAATAGATATCTCTTGATATTATACAACTGTTATTAGAAATACCATACCCAATAGACATGATGTTCTCTACTGGATTAGGTATACCTTCTAATCATCGCAATCCCGAACGAGCTAATATCCGCTGTATATAGAATTCCTGGTGCTAAACTATTCGATTGTTGCTATCAACCCGCCAACTTTGCTCCGCCGGAGCGTATAAGCAGCCTTGAGCACACGTTCGGGAGGCAAAATGAAATTTCTCGGTTCATGTCGACGTCCACGTATGTACATCTCCGAGTATGGCTCTTGATAGAACTTGCGTTCACCTCCTATAGGTGTATTTTTGTGTGACCCCATCTAACTTGGGTGTGTGTAAGTAAGTGCTGGCTCCTTTATTCATTACTGCTTTGGGGTATCATTGAGAGTCGAATACGAAAAGAAAAAAGATAGAGATTTGTCAAGTGGTGTGGAGATGGTCTATCGACTCAACGCCTGTTCGTCATAGTTGGGGTATCCGTTGGTTGTACAGTAAAAGAATAGAAAAAGAAAAGAAAATGACAAAAGGCTGAAAGACAATTGAATATAAGTCGCCCGGCACAAAAAAACAAAAAGAAAAAAAAAAAGTAACTCGAAGGTGCCGCAGTTGGTTGGGTCATATGCTGTGAATAATCGTATCCAAAATAGAAGGAAACTCGTACCAGTACTGTTGTGTTGGTAGCTGGGAGGAAATAGTGATTTCCAACTTTTATCCTCCGTCGACTTGGAGTTCTATTCCACTATCCCTATCCTGTCGTTCCGAACCACCCCAGCTAGCCAAACTGATAGGGTCGTCTAGAAACTTCTCATCAAGTCCAATCGTATTATCAGATATACTGTTTGCGGTCGAAGGGCGGTCCTCCTCCTCGTCTAGAACTAAGACTCGTCCACCCAATTCCACGCCTGTGATTGGAACACGATATTCGAGCGCCTTCCTCCCTTCGTTTATGAGTACTTCCGTCCAGTCAAGACACCTCCTAATGCTCTGGTTAATCTTCTGAGAGTCAACGAGCAATTGCTGATGCTTTGATAAATCGAGCTGTAAGCGCTCCTCATCTCGTTTTCGATGTTTTGCGTCTCGTTCTTCAACGATACTTGGGCTAAGCGATTCGTTCAACGAATCGCTATCGGATAGTTCCTCTTCCATCTCTTCCTCTTCCTCTCCCCCTTCTTCCGCTTCCGCTTCGGACTTCTCGTCAAGATCAGAAAGATCAACTGCCTCTGTTCCTTGCTCTGAGATACCTTCTAGTAATATTTCGGTAGGTACTGCGGCAGCCGCAGTAGAAAGCCGGCCCGAGCGGGATAAGCGCTGATATCTTCGTAACTCAGACGTTTGTTTTCGCAATTGCCGCTCGAGAGTCCGATTAATGGCCTCGAGAGACGCATTTGTAATCTGTAGATCTTGGACTTTGCGCTCACGCCTTGCGTTTGCGACTAATTCATTCATCGGCTCGGCGGGGTTGGCTGGGTTAGTGGGACTTTGCAGACCCGATGGGGTCTCTTCTGGAGCTTCTTCCGGAGAGGCCCATTCTTCACTCTGGCCGAACTCTTCGGCTGCTTGAATTATAGAAGCAAGCGTTAAAGGAGCCGGAGTAGGAGGTACGGTCATAGGAGGAGAGGTCGTTTCGGGTGACACACGAGAACTTGTTGGCTTTGGAGTATTAGAACCATGATCTTGCTTTATTAAGCTTCCTGCGCGAGAATGGCCCCCGGGCCTGGATGTGCCAGTACTGGACCGACGAAGTCCGGGGGATGGCGCTAACTGGGGGACGGATACTACCTGCGGGCGTCCCAAGGGGGGGATGTTGGCGGTCTTGGACGAAACTTGTGAGGTCTGAGAGGAGAACCTCGCTGGGGAACTAGGTCTTTGCACAGGTGCATGGTTGCTAGCCGAGGGGTTCGTTGCCGGGCGACTGGAGGGCTGTCTAGGAGCTGTTGATACCGTCGAACCTGAACTACGGGATACAGGAGGTGTAGGACTAGATCGCATCTCCGGGATCCCATTGGCGTACATGAATTTGCTAGAAAGATTATCCTGCGAGTGGCCGAGAGCTGATGCGGAGGACGTCGGATAGGAGGGCTTGTTTTCTACCGTATTTCCATTGGCGTAGAAGAAGGTCGGACCTTTTGCTTGGACGGGTTTGGAAGAAGACATTGGGCGAGGAGGCTTCGCATCGCTTGCGTGGAAGAACTTGGATTCTAAATTGTGAGCAACTTCTTGTCTTCCATATGCAGAGGTATCGGGAGATGCGGAGCCAAAGATCCCCGATCTTCTCATAGTATCCCCTTCTATCCTCGGGCTTGGCAGCCCGAAGCTGGACCTGTGATCCCAGGCGTCTGACTTATCTGGATTGGGCGTACCATTTGGTGTATTATTAGCACTGTCGACACGAGTTTGCCTCGGACCAGAGCGAGGCGTGACATTGGTGCTAAGGTGAGATGGAATGGACGAGGAGTCATCAAAATAACTTGAACGGTTGGAAAGTATTTCCCGGTTGGTGTTGATCGCGCCGGGTGTATGTTGACGCCGACTCGCTGGGGTTGCCGTGGTAGATAGAGCGGGAGACTGGGCTCCTGACTTGGATGCGATCTTAGGGGTTAGGGGATTCCTATTTACGACCCTTGCGGCCGAGGCACTAAGTGAAGACATTTGCGATCGGCTCGAGTTTGGATTCGGGCTTGCAAGCGGAGGCGAGGATGTATCGAAGGGCATATTTCCTGTTCCTGGCTCCTTTAACAAGGGAATTGTAACAGGCGCTGCATTTTGGTTCCGTTTCTTTAGGGGGCCTCTAGAAATCGAGGACGCGGAAGACGAGGCGGCTGTTGTTATTGAAGTCTTGGCAACGGTAGTGGCAGTGGTGGAGGTGGATATTATTGTTCTTGTCCCTGTCCGTGTACTTGTACTGGTGCCCGTGCTCCCTACAGTTTTAGGGGGCTTACGTCCAATTGATAGCAAAGAATCGGAGGATGGTCTTCGTTTTAAACCCGGCTTGGTTACTGAAGGATAATTTGAACCCGAAGCTCGCTTGTTGGTGGAGGAAGAGGAAGAGGAGGAGGAGGAGGAGGGTGGTTGAGTTGAAGATGTATGAGGGATGAAAGTCGTATTGTGCATCGTTAAAAGTTGTCAATTACCTAAGTCCAAAAGGCAATAATATAAGTAGGTTGAAACCCATGTTTTTTTCCCTTTCCTTCCTTCCCTCCTCCCTGAAGGTCGCAATTGGCATATGAATGGTTCTTAACGGCGCGGCTCGGGTACCCACTAATTTTATATGTACTACTGCAGTACCAAATTATGGGTTTGTAGTAAGGTTTGTATTATGGCAGTACTATGATAGACAAGCCCTCCCTACCTTCAATGTTTCCAGCGGACTGTAGGCGACCGAACCCGTTTTGACTCCTTTCTATTGGTGATCGATCGGTAACTAATCGTCCTAATCGTTCCTAATCGAGGGCGCTTGTGCAACAATACTTGCATGTACCTTTAGAGCATGTGACTTATTATGAAAGCGTATATTCGAACAATTATGGGAAAAGATATGGAGGGAAAATGAGAGGAAGAAAAAGGAAAAAAGAAAAAAAGTTTAGTTTTAGGAGGTGCTTTACGGAAAAGAAATCTTCTGGAATGCTTCTGTCGAATTTGACTGGATCGACAATTTCATTGCCCACAATAAAAGGATGACGTCCCAAAACATACGTCTGGTCTTGCCTGGGCACGTCCTTGAGCCTGACACGTTCAGATCCACGGTCGTTTCCTACTATGAAGCTATTAGGTTATTTTAGAATCTATTTATGGTCTATTTATGAGCTTACTTATGGGTTATTTAATCATGCATTTGCATAAGTTTTATACTTAAAATGTGTTGTAAAAGTGTAAAATGCCCTATGGCTTTTCCCCGCGATTTAAGGGGAATAATATCAATGTATTAAGTTACGGGATTGCCTAAACATACCTAGGTACGTATCATATGTAGAAATGAAGTGACTAGTATAAGCTGTATATGAGAGGAGCATATTGACTTGCATGTAGGTACATTAAGTCTGTCAGAATTGCGTCAAAATAAGTGCGTATTCTCTTACCACACAATTCACCTTCCTATTATTATACCTCAATCAAATTTTATTTTATAATTTAGGGAAAAAATACCTAAATAAATTCAAATTTAATCTTTTATTGAAATATTTTTTGAAACTTTATTTTGGATATTATTATATGGGAATCCTTTATTATATTGTTGTTAGGTACTTGTTTTGACGGCATTCTGTCGGTACATCATCTGACACATTTATTTAATACATTGGGTCCGTTAAATGCGCTAAAGTTTGGCACATTACTGCCTGATTGCCTAACTGCCTGTACTTAGTGGGTTTAGTTTGGGTATTTCAGCATACAAAGCGCACTAACTTTGACACTTCAACGAAGGAAATAGTGGGCCATGGTAGGGGTCACGGTAAGCTAGGATGAAGGCTATCAAAGGCGGTGAAATCTGGAATTGCACCACCAGCAAACCACCCAACCTCTTCCCCCCCCCATCGTCTATCGAGACGCGAGATCGGCTGAGTTGGCGGCCGGTACCGTCTGCACGACATTGACCAACAAAACTGTCGATTATCAGAAACTAGATATTTTTAGCGCCGGCCAGACTAGAAAAAAAGAGAGAAAAAGAATCAACAAGCACCTGATTTGCCAATAGGTCGATCTTCTAGGGAATATCCTAGGCAATACGTTTTTGGCCTAGGTAATAGGTGGGAGAATACAGGGAAAAGAGGAAGTGAAGAAAGGCGTGGTCAGGTAACGCCATTCGGTACATCGTTAGCGCATACCGCGGCGATGGCGCTTTTAGGTCTGTCGCTGGTTTTGGTATCCGTTGTCTATGCCGCTATCTGGAGACCACCTTTCGTCCAAACCCTTCTATCGATATGGCGCGGTGATCCTCAAATTCAACAACCACCAACAACACGCCGTCCTGCTCCGGCAGATGTCAGGGTAGAACATGGAGAGGAAGATCAGCCAACCGCCGCCACAACAGGTCGCGATACATCGTCAAGCACAACCACTGCCCAAAGACCTACGGCGGCGCCAGCAGCAGCAGCAGCAGCAGCAGCAGAGAGGGCAGCTATGCCACCCCTCCCCATAATAAAATCGCAAGCTGAATTTTCACCCTCTCCGCAAACGACGCCCAAGGCCACGGCTTCGGTCCAGCTCAATGGCGACGGCGTACCTTCATTCTCCCTCTATTCAGATCCTCCCGCCTCAGCAGCTTCTGTCGCCCGTGTCGTCGAAGCCAGCACATTACCATCTGCGCTCCCTACTTTCTCCGTGCCATCACCCCCTCCCAAGCCAATTGCGCCGATCAGAACCTCTATGGCGCCTCCTCCCCGCCCCCCAACCCTCAACAATATCAACTCGACAGGCTCCGGAACCTCTCTCCTGGGCGTTCCCTCCAGAGGCTCTGTCCCGAGCCGTCACCAATATGACCGCCAACCCGGCACTTCCACTCTCGCCCCGCCTCCCACACACTCCTCGAAGCCCGCTAAGCCTTCGCGAAAAGTCACATTGGAACCTGGCCGGAGTCCCTTAGACTGGGCCCGTCTCTCTAATAACCCCTCCGTCGACCTACGCAACCTCGGCCCAGGCGCGCCGTACTTGCGCGTACCACCTAGCATATTGCGACGACAAACGGGGCGCAAGGGGAAAGACGCATGGACGGCGTTAGGCGGGCGCGTGTATAATATCACCCCTTATATCCCTTTCCACCCCGGCGGCGAGCCCGAGTTGTTGCGCGCAGCGGGGCGCGACGGGACAAAGCTGTTTGGCGAAATACACCCTTGGGTAAACTACGAGACGATGCTGTCAAGTTGCTTGATCGGATTACTAGTTGAGGAGCATGAAGTGGCTGAAACAGGTGAGATGGACGCTATGGACTGAGCGTCTGGGACCAAGTTATACATTACTGCGTTGCGATTAAGAAATGGCAAGTAGAAGATTATAGAGAACGGTATAGCATAGCATTGGTTGTTACTTTATTATAGAACGGCGGACAATCGAGCAACAGCACATTGTGTGGGTCATCGCATAGGTCGGGACGGATGGCTCTAGTATAATATGCTGAGCGCTTAGCAAAATTAGGTATAAAAGCGAGATACCCCCCTTTATAGATGCAATGCTGTCTAGCAATAGGCATATAACATTCAACAGCTTCGAAATCCCTTCATCTCTTCCCAAACCTAAATCGTAACCCGTCGTCGCTCTCGTCGTCGCTAGCCATAACGACCCCTATTCGAGATCTCTTCGCTGGTTGCTCTTTAGCAGGGGGCGGGGCCGAGCGTTTGGATGCCCTCGATGATTGTGTCTTCTGGCCGTTGCTCTGCGGCGTTGATCTAGTTGATTGCGACTGCGAGGTCTGCTGTGATGCTCTAGTCGCCCGTGCCCTTGGAGGCGGGGCTATGACAACATCCTCACTTTCGCCGTCCATGTCATAATCATCCTCTTCACTGCTGTCTACAGGAGGGAGAGCCTCCGTGGATAGCTTTGGCCTTTGCTTCTCAGCTTTCCTTGCCGGCGTATGATTAACTTGTTGATCCTCCCTTTCACCCATGCTCTGATTTCGGCTATGGTTCTGGCTTTGCTTCTTCGGTCTCTGTTGCTGGCTTCCATCTTCAAGCCAGTAATCGTCACCAATACCAAAACCTTTTGACTTGACCTCTTCAAGTGCTACGATGATCCTCTGTGGCGCTCGTCCTAGAGGAGCTCCCCGTTGTCGAAACTTCTTAAAATTTTTCCGCCCGTTCCACGCCGGATCCCAACGGCCGTCAGCTATGTCCTGATCACGTGTGCGTATAAGAGGCGCTTGTCGTAGTTCCATAGGTTCCTCAATGTGTAGGCGCCGGATCTCTGCTAGGTCAAGATCCTCTGGTGCCGTCGCGAGTTCTTCCCTCTCAGCTCTTGCTCGGGCCTCGGCTTCCTCCCTATGCTGTCGCACTACGTCGAGAATGTCTATTTCCTTTTTAATCTTTGGGGCCTTGGCTTTGGCATTTTGCGATTCTACCACAGGTGCCTCCGGCGTTGGCTCGCGAGGAGCGGGGTCCTCTCCCGCGGCGATGCGACGGCGCTTTACCTGAGCGGCCGTAGGTGCGAAGTCGTCTATTGAATCTCGGGCCTCAGGTAGCGGTGGGGTACGACGTTTTCGTTGCGACTGTCGGGTCGAGCGAACAGGCTGATCTGGTTCTTCCGAAGCAATATCTTGAGATACAAAAAGGCCTTCCTGTGACTCCTCGGTGACTCCTGCCGCGGGTGTCGAGGTGGTCAGAATGGATTCTGGTGCATCATCGTCATCTAAATCTACACCGAAACCCTTGAAGCGGCTTTTAACAGCTCCTCTTGCCCGTCTTCGAGGAGGTTGTTTCTGCGGCTGGGCTGAGGGCTCTTCTCTGTCTACGTACATGGCTTGTTCATTTGACTGATGTGGTCCAGGCTGTGATATTTGCGGGTCTACTTCGGCCTCGAGAGGCCGTCGTAGAACACTGGCGTCATTGTTAAGGATCGCATCAAGGAAATCCTTTTGATCGATAAGTCGATGATCTAGCCTTAGAGAGACTGTTCTGTAAAATCCGGCGAACCAATCGGCATTTTGAGGGGGACTCGGTATCCATCTAACCACAACAACGCCTTTGCCTTCGCTTCCATCCTCGAACCCCCCCATGTCCTTCTCTCCTGCTACCCCTTTGACGTACCTAATGAAGTCATCGATCTGTGTTTCCCCTTCGACTACTTCGTTAAGTAGTGCTTTGCCCCGACCATTTGTTATGGGCTCTAGAAGGTTATCATACTGCTTCTTGTTGTAAAATACGAACGTATAGCCGTGGAATATCTCTGCGCGTCTAGGATTTGGGGCAAAAGCTTCGACTGGTCGTGGGACTGCTTCGTCTCCTGGAGGCGGGACAAATTGCATTGCATCTGGCCAGTTTGCGTCGAAATCGCTTTCTAGGGCACTTGCTGCCGCACTGTCGCTACTATTTCCAGGTGTTGCAGCAGTGATAATAGCATTATAGAATCCTTCGGTAACGATATATCGGCCACTTACCAAGGCTTGTAAACCCTTCGGCACGTTCCTCTTTTTCGATACAACATGAGTGGTCGACTGGACGTCATAATGAGCAAGAAACTTGACATCGAGTTGCTCCAAGTCTTCTCGAAGCCTAGATAAAGGGTCCGCGCGGAGTTGGTTGGCAGTGAAGGAAAAGCTCAGGACTACGGGAAACCAAGTAATGCTAGGATGAGCATCTAGTCAGTTGTTTTGCATATATGCCGTGCGCTGGTAGAGAAACACACCGGAATTTAGGCGGGAAGGTGCCCATCTGGAGAGTGTTAACATCCTGGGATAGAACTCGTTTTTCGCCTTTAATCTTTTCATCGTTTATTCGCGTCCCGCCCTTCGAGCCGAGGTCTTCTACCGTGATGCGCGAACGATTGGATACATTTCCCTAGAGTAGGTAGGTATGTTAGTGATGGAATACCTGACCGGCGATGGGTATTAGAACGGCGTACCCCATCACCCTCGGTTACTTCATCGACTTGTATAGTAACATGCTTTCGCGATACTCTTTCCGCGCCTTCTCCCCTGATGGCAAGCTGACCGGCTAGCTTCTCGTTAACTACTAGATTTGCAAGGGCAGATATAGAGGTATAGGAATAAGCGCATACGTTCAGCGACGGTTCGACCAAATAGATAACGCTTTCCTGGTCGCAGCCAAAGCCGTTTACCTAGAAAGCAGCGTTTTCGTTAGCATTGGAAAGTAGAAGATAGGTAAGACGTATCATACCGTCGAGAGCTTGGCCCTCGTTCTCTAAGAGCCACATAGTCGACCTAATGCCGAGCTACGTATTTGGGCGGGCCTGCGTAGTAGAATTGAAATTGTTGCATATATTCTATACCTTGCAGGCAGTGGACAGCGGGGTGAAGATGATGCAAGAAGCGTGAGGCTAAAAAGCGTGTATAAACGCGAAAGTGGCTCGCTATCACGTGTGACGAGTCCTGCAATAAATAAATAGGCTTCGGGCTTGGAAATATTTAGGAGATAGGAGAAATTTACAAAGTGGCCAAAGCTGTAACTTTACATTTTAGGGTACGTTGTGTAGTTAGTTATGCTTAAAGGTGTTTCAAATGTGCCAAGTTAGGAGGCGCATAGGCGGAAATGGGAACTACCTAAGGTTAGGTACCTAATGTTGGCAGTACCTAGGTACCTACCTAGGTAGGTAGGTAGGGATCCATCGATCTACTTGGCAAAACACCCAATGAAGACGGATCAGATGTCAATATCAACTTACATAATATCCAAATTCTGTCACCGTATCATCGTATCATCGCTGATTATTTTATACGAAAGGGGATATTTGCGGCGAGATGCCAGAACATGCCAAAATATTCATTTTACTTCAGACAGGTATTACGGCCCAAGCTGAAAGCCAGAAGGATTTATGTTGCGATTATATATAACTAAGCGGCTTTAACACTCATTAAAAGTAAAATAAAATAAATATGTCTAAACTATTGGTAATAATCCTTCGTTTCGATCATTTTGAGGTCGTCCTTTTGATGCTCTATACGGAAATTATAGCTAGGTACCAACCGAGTAAAGAAGCATCGACATGACGTGAGCAACAAGGACGTCTTCAAAAACCAGTTGAGATTCCTATCCAGAGAACTGAATGAAAGGTAAGAGTTTATTATATATAACCGTTCAATATCCTCTTATCCAAACCCAAGCCCTTCGCTCTACCAAGGGATCTTCATTCAAGGATTTGAAGTCATTGTCTCTCTCTAGCTAGAGATTTACGGTCTTGTTGCCCTATTATCGGCCCTCAGCCTCGGTTTATACGATGCGGAGAACTTTCATTACCTATGCCCTCGGGGCGTTCTTCGGTGGCCTACTGTCTGTGGGAGCCGAAGCGCAAATGAAGGTCAGCAGTTTTGATGGTCCTGTGACTAAGGAAGAGCTCAAGTCGTTCAACGACTACGTCGCCAAACTGAAGCCTGCTCCCGACAACAAGGGAAATCAATGGGTACAGGGCCACAGCGGAGAGCAGACCAAGGCGATGGGCCTTGTCTTCCAGATGGCCGGACAACGAGAAACCCTGGATAGCATGCTTCGCTTCTGCGATGCCGTTTTATCGGAGAGGAACGACCTGGCGAAAGCTCCACTAGGCCAACGCAAGATTTGGACCGGCGGAGTTGACCCTTGCTGGCCGAACAATTTCGACCAGAAACCAATCCAAACCGGAGGAGGTGAAGGCGACCCGGTCGGACACTTGGCCAGCTGTGCCTATTTAATCTTGAAGACGGACAAACTCCACAACAACAAGGTGACCGTCGGCGATCCTCATAAATATGGCGCGACCTATCTAGAAAGAGCCAAGACATATCTCACGCAGGCAGATTTCTCGATGAGCAACCATATCTTGAAGCGGTTACTGGATCTTTCAAACGAAAACAAGATGTACTTCGCCAAGGACTCACCTTATATGGGCGGGCAAGCAGTCCCATGGAATCAGCAGATGATGTTCAACTATGCGTTCATGAACCTCGTCAACGCACATAAGATTCTCAACGACAACCCCAAGTTGCTCAACAAGTACAAGTCAATCCTTGAAGCTAGTATAGATTGGTTCTTCCACGGGGGTGGCGTGCAGACCAAACAGAGCAAGAAAGGTAGCACTGTCTACGACTGGGGCTATACCATAACGAAGAAGAGCGGCGAGGACTCGAACCACGGCGCGCTTGATGTTGCCGGATTTTACCGTACCTATATCGATGGCGGCTACGGCATCGCAGCCGACCAGATGAAGCCGTTCGCCAACATGTTCGTGGACGTCATGACTTTGGGGAACAAGAAGTACGCCGGTACTGTGGACGGCAGAACTGATGGTACCGGCCACTCCAGTCCCATGAAGTACGTTCGCAGCGGATATCTCTTCCTCGCAGAATTCCGGCCTGACGCCTATAAGAGCATGATGTCTGCCGATTTAGAGGTTGGGGGTAAAGGAACTGGCAGCACTGATGGGTTCTCCCGCTTCCTGTGGGTGAAGAACCAGCGCGCCAAGGCAAAATAGACCGAACGTGAAAAGACGGCTTATATTGACGAATGACTTGTCTTGAGCGAAGTTGGATAAGAAACAACTAGGAGGAATATAATTTCATACTTATACTTTTCGATATTTGCGGGAATGAACGCTTGTCACCACCAATCCAGGTAATTAATCTAGTCTATTTCACATCACAATCATGTTAAGCAGCCATCTTGAAATATATATATATATATATACTAGCGACATCATGATGCTTCCAGCTTAGTAGACAAGGGAAATATCCATCTTGTACTTAACACGAGATCTTTGGTGTATACTTGCCAGCTCCTAGAGCAAGTCCTAAAGGACGGTCCCGGGGGGGGGGGGGGGGGGGGCCAAAAACCAAAAAAAAAGGGTTAAGGGTGGAAAAAAGATCAAAATTTTGTAAAACCAATAAAAAACAAAAAAACCAACAACCAACAAAAAGGACACAAA
>MU623564.1:0-37729 GCA_025201765.1 Daldinia sp. FL1419 | reverse complement strand
TTTGTTGAAATCTGCTAAGTCCCTCAGAAACTACCCTGGAGTGGCTGGTGGATGTGGTGTGGCGTGGGTAAATGTGGCTTATTTGGGTGGATTTTGTAGTAGGTGGTCCGTGTGCTTATCAATTCTTATCAATTCTTATCAAATTCTTATCAATTATATATAGTAATTTATTGGAAGAATTTCAATATAATATACTGGACTTCGTCCTGGATAAGGTTATTGGTATTTAATTTATATTTATTAATAATAAATATAAAACCTTTTAAAATTACAGGTTTTTAAATAAATAATATTTTAAACATTAATAATATAAAATTCTTTATTATAGAAGATAAGGTATTTATTAAAGTTGGGATTAAAATATATCCTTTAAAAATATTAAATATTAAAATTAAAGATTTTAATAATTTATATATTATTATATAAAAAATAAATTAAAAAACTTAAATAATTAAATATAAAATTATTGAATATAATTAAAAGGTTTATAAAGTAATAAATACAAAAAATGTACATTTCTTTTATTTATTAACCCAAAATAACTTTTAATTATTCAAGTACAACCTGATACCTAAAACCAAACCCTAAAAAAATAAAAATCTTTGATATTTAAATTAAATAATAAATGGATAATAATATATAAAAATTTAATTATATTAATTTGGATTTTTAAAACCTATACCTATATATCTTCATTAATAATTTATTTATAAATAATAAAGATTTAAATTTATAAATTAATTATATTATTATACTAAATAATAAGGAACTAATCAAATAAAATAATGAAATTTAAATTAACAATTATATTATTTATTAATTATTTACCAAATATAAACACATTATCCAAAATATATTTACTAACAAAATCTACAAAATAATCTAAAATTTTAATATTAAATATATTATCCACTATATAATTAATATAATATTAAAATACCTTTCTTTATTCAAGGTCCTATTAATCTTATATATTAATGAAAAGAATTAATAATTAATTTTATAATTTTATAACAATTATATAAAAATTAAAAAATTAATAATATCTAATAGATTTATAATATATCTAATCCTATAAATATAATAATAAAGGTATTCCTAAATAAAATCATAAAGCTTTTAATAAAAAATAATTAATTTAATTTATAATTAAAAGATTAAATAAAATAAGAATTAAGTATTAGATTTATAATCTAATTATAAAAAGAAAAGAAAATAAATAATAATTATATAACTTATATACATACTTTAATATAATCCATACTTTATAATTAGGAAGTACCTATACATCTTATATTATATGAGGGCGGATTTCTGCCTGTCTCTCTTTTAAATGATTTTTTCATTAAATAACTTTAATATATCAGTTTTATTTCCAATTGTTATTTACTTTATAGTTATCTTGCTTTTATCTTACGTACGTACCTACCAACAATACAAAGATTATTTTATATTAATTTTATAAAAATATTATGGAATTTAAGGTATTCTTTAAATTTAATATAGAATAGATATTTATTTTTTTATTTATTTATTACTACTCTGATTTACCTAAAATATAATTATAAATATCCAATCCATCTTTTAGTATTTGTTCTAAGTAAGAACTATATTCCAGAAAGAATCTACCTACTACTAATCTAATTAAATTATATTATTATAATTTTAATTTTATTTTATATTTTTATTAAAATTTACCTTTTAATAGAAATAATTAAACCTTAATATAAAAAAACATTTAATATATTATAATATCTAAACTTTATAAAATAATATAATAACAATCCAAATATAAAATAACAATAAAATCCAAAATAATTTCATTATTTTTTTTAATAAATAATAAAAATATTATTATATTATAAAGAAATTGTTCTAATAAAGGATTAAAATATATATAATTTATATAAAATATAAATATATATAAATAATTTCACATTTTTATAAAAAGCCATTACCTATTCTTATTTTTATAACCCTTTTTTTAACATTATAATATTATATTTATTTTTTAAAATAATTTAAAATAATATTATTAACCTATAACTTTTCTTAATTAACCTTAATTCTCTTCATATACCTTATTTATACTCTATAATCCTATAATATAATACCATTATACCTATTACATTTATAATTTAATATTATTTTAAAAAGCTTATTTTATTTATATATATATATTATATTAAATAAAAAAAATTTATATATTTATAAATATTTTATTATTTTTTTAATTTTATCCTATTATTAAACCTTTTTTAATATTTTAATCTTTTTATTAAAAATTATTATAATATTTTAAATTTTATTTAATATTTTAATATTATATTATATTAAAATTATAATTTTAATATAATTATATATTATAAAAATAATTTATTTATTAAAAATAAAAAGTTATATAAAGAATATGGTTATACCTTTCTAACATAACTCCAAAAATTAATTATTAAAACTTTATTTTAATTTTTTTAAAATCTTTAAACCCTTAAAAAATTTATTAATAATATTTAATAATTATTGCGCAAGCAAGGCATACAAGGAGGACTGAGGTTAGCCGGGAAGGGCCACGGGTCAGCAGCACCGTTTTGAGCCATTTTGGAGAATAAATATAATATCGTAATATTGAAAAGAAAATTGTAAAAATAAGAATAAGTAATGGTTAATTACAAAAATATGAAATTATTCATATATATTTATACCCTACATAAATCACATATATCTTAACCCTCCTTCCAAAATAATTTCTTTATAATATAACAATATTTTTATTATTTATAAAAAAAAATAAAACCATCTTAAACTTTATTATTGCTTTACACCTAGATTACTGTTATTCTATTTCATAAAATTTAGATATTATAACATATAAAATATTTTTCCATATTAAAATTTAATTATTTTTATTAAAGGATAAATTTTAATAAAAATATAAAATAAAATTAAAATTATAATAATATAATTTATTTAAATAAGCAGTAGGTAGGTTTTCTCCGGAATACGGTTCCTACCTGGAACAAATACTAAAAGATGGACCAGATACCTGTAATATATTCTAGGTAAATCGGGGTAGTAATAAATAATAATAATAATTTAATAATTATTTTTATTATATTTAATTTTTTATTTATAAAATCCACAATTCTTATATATTTTAATAATTTTAAAAGAATTATTTATTTTAATATTATTAATATTATAATTATTCCATAATATAACCCCTTTTTATATCCATTCCATTAATACTTATTAATTATTATATAAAATTTATAAAAAAAATTAATTTTAAAAAATATATATATATATTACCTTATTCTTAATAATTTGTATTATTCCCATATATTATTATTATAATAATTCTTTATTTAAAACATTTAATTAATATTAAATATTTTATTACTATTTAATAATAATCTATTATAAATTTTTAATAATTTCCTAATATATTCAAATTTAAACCCTAATTTATATAAATCCTTTTAAAAAATATATTTACTTTTATTTAAAATTCTTTAATATATATAATTAAAAAGACTAAAAAATAAAATAAAGAAGTGGATGTAAAAGAAGATAATTCTAATAGGTATAACTTAAAATAAATGTGGAATAATTACAAGTAGATATAATCTTTTTAAAGGATCCTATTAATATATTATTATTTATATTTTTCCATTTAATTATAAATTCTTCTTACTTAATATAAAATTTCTAGAAATATTTACATTAAATAAATTATAATACTATTTTATATATAAATAATTAAATTTATTTAAAAAATCAATGGGTTATTAATAAAATTTTATTGGAATTAAATAACATTTTTTTATAATTTATATTAATTAAAAAAGCTTTTAAGGTTAAATTTTATTTAAAATGGATTTATATAAAAATATATTTAGGATATTTAAAAATTATATATAATATTATGTTTCTTTTATCATATCTATATTTAAAAATATTTATTCCAAAAATCTTTTAATCCTATTTTTTCAATATATATTTATAATAATATTAATATTTTATATTTTTATAAATTAAAATACTAATTATTAATTTTTATATTATAAAGTAATAATTATACTATGATTATAATAATATCCTTCTTATATTATTCTTATTTTTCCAATTAATAATTTAAATCTTTTTTTAAAAATATTAATATCCTATTTATTTAATATTTTAATTAACCTTAATTTCTATTATATATGTATTTAATATTTATATAATAATAAAAAAACTCCATTATCTTCTAAACTTTTAAGATTTTATCTATTCTTAAATTTTAAAATTTATTTTTTAAATTTTAAAATTAAAGCCTTTTTTATTTATATAAAATTCAATTATTATTATTATTATATTTAAATGAAAATATATTAAAAAATAATTTAACTTTATTTTTAATTATAATATTTTTATTGCCTTATATATACCATTAATTCTTTATAAATAAATTAATTAAATTATACCTAATTTTTTAATAATATTTTTTATTTTATAATTTTAATTTAAAATACATTATATTACTATTTTATATATTATTATATTTCATATTACTTTTATATAAATTTCTTTTATTTGGAATATATTATGATCCCATATTAATATTATTAATTTAAAAAGGATATATCATTATTTCTCCATTTTAATTTTAATTATTTTTAAATATCTATTCTACCTAAATTTCTTATTTAACTATATTCCAATATGGGAATGTTGGTCATGTGACCATGGTGGTACAGACCTACTTTAATCCTGTATTTAGCTCCATATATTTTGGTTTCCAATTAAAATACGTTCTTTTTTAGAATAATCACCTTTTAATTAAATTTATTTAAATATTTTTACTTTTATTATTATATACAATAATATATTATTTATTTAATATTAATTAATAATTAATAATAAATTAATTATAAATTAGTTAGGTACCCAAAAGGGAGGAAATAACTTCAGTACTGAATCCTAATAAAAAAAGGCAAATGATTTTAAGATTTTATATTCTAGTGCATGATTTTAAGCCTGGAATTTTATATTATTATATATGATTTTGGAAATAACTTACGTTAATTTAAGATTTTTAAAAGGTAAAAACAATTTTAGTATTAAATTTACAATTTAAGGTGTATATTTATTATATATAAATAAATAATATTAAGGCTTCTTTTATTAATGAAATGGTTTTAAAGGAATTTATATTAATTAAATTATTATATATTTATTATATATTTATATTTATAATATATATTTATATTTATTATAATATTATAATATATTGAAAAAAGGTAATAATATTAAAAATTATATTATATTTTTACTTTATTAATAAATTTTAAACTTTACTTAAATTTTTTTTCTAATTTTATTTAAAAAGTTTTATATATTATAATTATTATTATTTGAAAATTCAGCACCTGAGGAAAAAATAGTTCAACATTTTATAAAGTAATTTTACAAAATAAAATCAATATAGTTTCTTTTTTTATAATAATATATTCATTATTTCTTTCAATATTCGTTTATTATAATAATTAATATTTTTATTATTCTAATTATAATATTATATTTTCTTTAAAAATTTACTATAATTAATATTTAATATAATTAAATTAATAGAGGAATTTTAATTAAAATATATTAATAATAAATAATTAAATATTAATTATAATATAAATAATATAATAATTGGTTTAGTAATCCACGTTAATATATATATGATTGAGAATATAATAGGTTATAATGAAGATATAATTAATAAAAGTTTATAATATATTTTTAAAAATGATTTTTATGATTAGATTCTAATTTATTTTATTAAAGTCCAATATCCATTATATATTTAAATTAAAGAATATCTTAAATTTTATAGTGTTTTTGTTAAAATAATATAAAATAACTTATATGTATTTACAGTTATTACTAATGCAGATTCATGTTCTGAGCTTTTTTAAAATAAAATAAATAATTTATTAAGAACCTACCCCCTTAAATTTAAATCTTTAACTAATCTAATATATTTATATTCATTAGAAATTATAATAGAAGTTATTATAATCAAAATAAAATTAATAACAACAATATTAATATTATAACTTTTAATTACAATTATATAACCCTATTCAATACAATTTGTGAACCTTTAACCAATCTCTTAAGCACCCTAAGCGGTTCTAATACCCCAGCTAATTCCAGCACCCCAACCAATTCTAGCACCTCAACAGGCTCCACAAGTTCCTCAAACACCATAATAATCAATCCATCTAATATAATAATAATAAATAATCTCTTAAACACCTTAAACACCTTAATAAGTTCCAATAGTTTTTTAATATTAATTAACCTAGATATTCTTAATAAATAATCTTATATAATAAGGTTAATATATAGATAATATAAAAGCTCTACCAAAAATAATATAATGATCTATCGTAAAATTACCTATTTATAAATAAAAAGAGTAACTAATAATATAAAAATCTTAACTTCTTAATTTACTAATTAAATTATATCTTAACAATAATCTTAAATTTAGAGGCAAAAAATATAAAATATTAAATAAACAAATCTAAATCTTCTTATTTTATTATTACAAATTTAAAATTAAACCTAACTTATATACTAATACCTATAATACTATATTAAAAGGAATAATTTTAGAATTTTTCCATAAACACCTTATATAATAAAATTTTAACTTTAATATAATAATTAATAAAATATACAATTTTTTCCACATTAATAAAAATCTTCAAATATATATATCAGAATAAAAAAACATAATAATTAAGAATATTATATAGAATAATTTTAAAATTTCTTTTACCTAAATGCCTTAAAATATTAATTATTTAAATACAATATTTATTTATTTATTTATTTATTTATTTATTTATTACTACTCCAATTTACCTAGAATATAATACAAGTATCTGGTTTATCTTTTAATATTTATTCTAAATAAGAACTATATTGCAGAGAAAACCTACCTACTGCCTATCTAATTAAATTACATTGTTATAAATTTGATTTCACCCTATGTTCTTATTGGAACTCACCTTCTAATAAAAATGATCAATAAATATAATATATTTATAAAGATTCATTAATTAATTATATTAAAAAAATCTACTTTAAAAAAGGCTTATATTATATTGTACAAAAATATTTAACATTCCTACCCATCTTCCTTTAACAATCTAACACATTTAAGAATATTTATACTAATCTCTAAATAATAATAAATAATATATATTAAAGTTTTCTTAATAAATATAAAATAAAAACAATTATTATTATATTAATTAAATTATTAGAATAATTAAAAACCTTATTAAATAAATTAAAGTAAAAATAAATATTTTAATAATTAAAAATGTTTTAATAATAGGAATAAAAAGAAAAAATATTTTATTTATAATAAATTAGATTATTAATCTACTTCGCATCTTATATATAAATAATATAATAAATATAATAAATAGTATTAATATATATAGGAATAAGAAATGGGAAATATTGAAGAGGATTTTATAACCTTCTTTATTAATTATAAAAAATTAATATTAATTATAATAATAATGATAATAATGGTAATAGTAATAATTTTAATATATAATATATATAATATATTAATAATAAATATAATAATAATAATTAGGTTTAATTATTAATTATATAATATTTTATAAATTATGGTAAAGTTAATCGTCCTTAAATTACTAATATTTTTATAAATTAAACAATTTTTTATATGTTTATTGTAATAGATATCTTTAATGATAATTATAGGTATTTTGTGGATATAACCTTAGGTTCCTTTTTTACATTTTATTTTAAAAAATAATATTTTTATATATTTTAAGGTATTTTATTTAATATTAGAATAATTAAAATATTATTAAGAAGTGAAATGTAAATGAATATATTTATAATAAAAATATATATTATATAATTTGGTGATTATTTAAAGTAGGAGAATTTTAATATTATTGATATATTTACCCTATTTAGAATTATTTAGTTTTATATTATATTTTATATTATATTATTTTTATTATATCTTTATAATATAAATTATTTAAGAATTTTTCTGAATAATGTTAAAAATATGTTTATTTAGAAGAATAAGTATTATTTATTATTTAAAAATGGGAATATTTATGATTTCTATTTGATAATAAAAAATAAATAATTATATATTATTATTTAATTAAAGAAGAGTTATAATAGATATATAAACATTTTAATTATTGAGTTATAAATTGATTTTATTATGTTTTTATAAAAGTTGGATATAATAAATTAAATTGAACAGTTATTAAAAAAATTAATAAATATTATTATTAATGTTAGATATATGGTAATATATTAGGATGATTTAAGTTTATTATAAAAGATGATATTGATTTTAATTATAGTGTTTATATTTATATAATGTATATTAAAGGTAAGTTAATCTTTTATATTATTCATAAAATTATATTATTTTAGGTAATAAAGTGCTTTAAAGATATAATAATAATATATATATAGAATATATTAAGAATAATATAAATAAATAACTATTTTAGATTACTTAATAATTTAATATTTAATATTAATATTAATTTTGTAATTAATAAATTTATTTTAAATATAAAAGTATTATTAATAATTATTAAAAAATACCTATTAAAACATATAATTTAATTGGAAAAATTAAATAATATTATAACCTATTATAATAAATATATAAAATAATATTAGAAGATTTTTAGGGTATTTAAATTAATATTTATTATATTTTATAAATAATTATAAAAGTTATTAATAATATAATAAGATTAAATGGTTTAATATTAATATTATTTATATTTGGAATATATCTAAAATTAATAAATAATTTATTATCTTTTCCTTTTATTATTATTTAAATTATAATTATTAAAAAAGTAATAAATAAAGTTTATAAATTTAAAACTAAATAATAAATCAATAATATTCTAAATATAAAAAATGGACCAAATATATTAAATATATTAAACCTACTTTTCCAATTTAAAATACATATTTATTACAAAAATAATAATTAAACCAATCCTTATAAACTAATTATCCAAAATAATAAAACCTATACTATTAAAATAAATAGAAGATTAATTAATTTTAAGATTATGGTTATGAAATTATATTTTTATAATAAATTTATTTATATTTTAGACTTTGTAAATAAAGATTTTAATTATAAATATAATAATGGTGATGAATATGTTCCTAAGGTTAAAGCACCTATAGTAAGATAACAATAAGAATAAGTTCCTAAAAATAAGAACAAACCCCAATTAGTAAATTCTTATAATATAATTTATTTATTTTTTAAAAAAATCTATATCTTTCTTATTTCATTAATTGTGCCATAATCCTAACTGACCAATCAGCTCCCAAAGAAATCCCCCACAATTTCGGACATTTTCAACTATTATACAACAACCTCCAATCAGAAACATATACAACCTATCTCAAAAAACCATAAATTCAGCTATCTTTCAAATAATATTAATTATTAGTGTTTTTAAATAGGTTTTGAATTAATATATTAAATCAAAATAGTTTTGGATTTTTTTGTACCCCATGCGCGCGCTTGTGGCTTCCTGTGGGGTACAGCTTTTTTGATTGAATATAAACTTATATCAACAAATTCCCCTCAAAATCGTTCAACCAAAATATTGAACAGGAATTTTAATAGTTAAATATAAAATAATTATATCCTAAAAAAAGTAGGTATTAAAGTGATTAAATAAAAGGCTAATTAATAGAGGTAATTGTTAGCACTTAAGAAATAAAATGGATGATATATTCAACTAGAAACAAGGTCATAAACTATTGTAAGAAGCTATATAAAAGATAATACTTAAAGAGCTTAATCTGATCAGGCAAGAATTAACTCTTAAGAATTTATATATTAAATAAAAGCTCTAATTCAAGGTTCATACTAACTCCTACAAGATATACCCTGCACTTCAACTAATAAAAATTACCAAAAAACTATATCCTAAAAAAGGTATTAAAGTGATCAAATAAGTAAAAGGCTAATAAAACTAACTGCTGGTAATGGTAGCTGGTATTTAAGAGATAAAATAGAGATATATTTAATAAAAGAGAAAAATCATAAACTCTCGTAAAAAGTTATATAAAAGGTGGAGGTTAAAGAGATTAACTTGATTAGACAAGAATCAACTCTTAAAGGCCTATATATACCCAAAAAAAACTTATAAAAGCTTTTGGAAAAACTATTCCTAAAAAACTAATAAGCTCTAATAAAATAAAATATATAAGGTAATTATATCCTAAAGAAGATATTAAAACGATTAAATAAAAGAATTAATAGAAATAATTGTTTAATAATGATAACGTATTCTTAAAAGGTTATATTCAACAAAAGAACTAAAAAACGTATATTTTCATATGAAGTATTATAAGAAAATTTAGGATTTTATGTTTAAGAACTTAACCTGATTAGATAAGAAAGATAACTCTTAAGGGCCTATATATTAAACATAAACTTTAATAGTTTTTGCAGGATAGGTATACCCTACCCTACATTTCAACTACCCTATCATAAATTATATCCTAAAAGAGCTATTAAAATAATAAAATAGAATAATTAATGGAAGTGGTTACTACAGTTATGGGACAAAAAAACCGCACACCTCAAATTTATATATATATAGTTTCAATAATTCCTTTTAATACCATAATATATAGATACTAATAATATATATATATAAAGTCATATTAAAATTTATTGTAGATTTTATTTATAGATTTAATTTTTGAAAAGAACTAATAGAAGAATTATAAAAAATAGGTTATTATACAATAGATTTTAAGTAAAATACAAAAATTATTTTAAACCCTAAAAACTTATTTTTATATTTTTAAAAAATATTTATATAAAGTTTAAGTATTTATTTATATATATAAAGTTTTCTTTTATTAAAACAATTTAAATTGGTTGAATTATATTTAGTTGAATAGGGTATGTTTTATAGAAAAACGTGGATTTTTTATCAAAATCCCTAAAACATATATATTTCAAAAGCTTATAACTTACTCAATTCTATACCTAGAATCTTAAGAAAAGTTATTTTATATATATAATTACTTACATTTTATATTTATAGTTTTTTTAAATTTATCTTATATCATATATTACTTTATATTAAATTATATTTTATACAAAAAACTAAACCTAATCATATCAACTGTTTTAAAATCAATCTTACATAATAATAAATATGAAAAATCGAAAATAAATATTTTATTAATTAAATAATTTAAAATACAAAACCAATTAATTTTATCTATTTTCTTTATTAAGTTATTTAAATTTGAATGTTAGGGGTACAAAATTTGAGGTGTGCGGTTTTTTTGTCCCATAACTGTAACAAAGGTAGTGCGTTCTTAAAGAGGTTATATTTAACAAAAAAAAAAGGCATATATTATCGTACGAAACTTTATAAGAAAATTGAGGATTTTATACTTGAGAACTTAATCTAATTAAAAAAGAAAATAACTTTTGAGGGCCTATTTATATTCAGAATAGTTTGGGGAGACCTTAAAAAGGTTGTTCTATGAAGGTTAATAGGGTTTTGTAAAATAACTTTAGTTATATAATTCTATTATCCTGGTTCATTATAATAAAGTATTTAATTTAATTAAATAAGAATTAACTTTTAGGGATTTATATATCTCCTGCAAGAAATTAATAAATATAAATGAAATAAAAGATGTAAAATGATTATATCGTAAAAAAAATATTAAAGTAATTAAATGGAAGGGTTAATAAAAATGATTTCTAATAATGGTAATATAAATTAAAGGTTAAATAAATAATAAAAGGATTGAAAAACATATATATTTATATAAAAGTTTATAAGAAAAGTAATGATTCTATATTTAAGAACTTAAGTTAATCAAATAAGAGAGTTATATACTATTGTAAGAAGTTGTATGAAAAGTGATGTTTTGAAGAGCTTGATTTTTATATAGAGAATTTAATCTTTAAAGATTTGATTTAATTAAATAAGAATTAATTTTTAAGGGCTTATATTGAACAGGAATTCTAATAGTTCTTGTAGGATATGTCTTAACCTTATATTTTTATTGTATGAAATTCTATGGTTTTAAAAATTGATGATTTTACCTTTGAGAATTTAAGCTGATCAGACAAAAAAACAACTTCTGAAAATTTATTTATCTTGAGTTGGAGTTTTAATTGAACAGGAGCTTTAATAACTCTTACAAAATATGTCCTGCATTTTATCATACAAATCTCTATAAAAAGATTAATAATTGGGGGTATCCTAACTTAAATTGATCAAACAGGAAAATAATTTCTAAAAGCCTATTTATATTAAATATAAGTTTTAATAACTTTTTATTGTACAAATCTCTATAAAAAAACTAATAATTCTATACTTAAGAATTTAAACTAATCAGACAAAAAAACAATTTTTAAGGAGCTTTAATGGCTTTTATAAGATATGTCTTGCAATTTTATCGTACAAAGCTCTATAAAAAACTGACGATTTTATACTTGAGAACTTAAGCTAATCAAACAGCAAAATAATTTTTGAAGGTTTATTTATATTGAACAAAAACTCTAATTACACAGAAACTCTAATTAAATAAAAGCTCCTGCAAGACATACCTTGCATTTTTATTGTACGAAGTTTTATGGAAAACTGATGATTGGGTACATCCTAACTTAAACTAATCAAACAGGAAAATAATTTTTAAAAGCTTATTTATATTAAATAAAAACTTTAATAACTCTTACAGGATATGCCCTGCACTTTATCGTATAAATTTCGATGGAAAAATTAATAATTTGGTACTTAAAAACTTAAATTAATTAAATAAGAATTAATATTTAAGGGTTTATATATTAAACATAAACTCTAATTAAATAAGAGTTTTTGTAGGATATGTTTTAACCCTATACTTTTATTATATAAAACTCTATAGAAAACTAATGATTTTATGTCTTAGAACTTAAGCTGATTAGATAAGAAAACAACTCTTAAAAACTTATTTACGCACCAAAAAGCGTTAGATTGGCAGACTTTATCCTGACCCTATCATCCCAACTTATTGTTATAGAAAAACTGATGATTCTATACTTAAGAACTTAAGCTAATTAAATATGAAAACAATTTTTAAAGACTTATTTATATATTAAAAGGTTTATGGAAATTTTAGAAGGATTAGTTTTATGGAGGTTAATAAGGTTTACTCAATTATGTAATTACACTACAACCTTCTATAAAACCTCCTTTCCCCTTTTAAAAAAAAATTATATAATTAGGGTAAGTTAGTTATAAAAATAATTAAAAAAGAAATTTAATTAAAAATATAAAAATAATTTTATTTATTAATAGGTATTAAATTAATAATTATAGAATAAGATTAATTGGTCTTGAAAATCAAACTGATTGCAAAGCAACCAGTACAAAAAAACTAGTAATTAATATAAAATTATTATTATAATTATGTTAAGAAGAAAAGATTATTACTTTAAACCAACCATTTGAAATAGCAGATACATAAGAGATTGAAGGATTTATTAGATGAGGAGTGTTCTTATTCAAGAAATATAATAAAATAAAATATGAGAATGTTTAACTATTTAAATTATAAATTATTTATAAAATTAAAAGAAAAGGTATTAATAAATTATATAAAAAATTATAATTTATTATTTAAGGTTATAATGATAAAAGGAAAGAGGAAATATTTATACAATTATCCATAATTTAATGTTTTAATTAATAAATTATTATTATATTTATTTTATTTTTATAATAATAAATTAAAAGAATGGTTATATAATTATATAATATTATATAAATATACACCTAATTAAATATTAATTTGAATTAAATTATTATTGTTATATTATTTAAAAAGTTTAAAGATTTTTTTTTTAAAGATATTATAATAATTCACTGGGATTGTAATCCCAGCGCAATATAATATTGAAGTATCGCACTAGGTCCAGAATGCCGTAATAATTTCCAACAAAGGGACCGAAATATTTAAAAAGGGTTAATAATAGGTTAGAATTGGAGAAATAATGGAATACCTACAAATATACAAATTTTCTTTTATTTAATATAATATATATATAAAATAAAATGGATTTTTTAAAATAATATTAAATTATAAATATAATAAATATAATAATATTATATTATAATATTACAAAATATAAATAAGGTATATAAAGAAGATTAAAGTTAATTAAAAAAGGTTATAAATTAATAATACTATTTTAAACCATTTTAGAAAATAAATATAATATTATAATATTAAAAAGAAAATTATAAAAGTAAAAATAAATAATGGTTTTTTATAAAAATATAAAATTATTCATATATATTTATATTTTATATAAATTATATATATTCCAACCTTTTTTTAAAATAATTTCTTTATAATATAATAACATTTTTATTATTTATTAAAAAAAATAATAAAATTATTTTAAATTTTATTATTATTTTATATCCAAATTATTACTACATTATTTTATAAAATTTAAACATTAAAATACATTAAATATTTTTTATATTAAAATTTAATTATTTTTATTAAAAAATTAAATTCTAATAAAAATATAAAATATAATTAAAATTATAATAATGTAATTTAATTAAATAAGTAATAAGTAGGTTTTTTCCGGAATATAATTCCTACTTAAAACAAATACTAAAAGATGAACCAGATACTTATAATATATTCTAGGTAAATTGGAGTAGTAATAAATAAATAAATAATATTATAATAATTATTATAAAATTGTTTTATAAAATAATTAAAATTAATATATATTGGTGGGTAATTTATTTTAAATATTATTATAAAAAACTTTTCATAATTACATTAATTTATGATCCATGTTTTTTAATTTTAGAATTATTTAATCAATTTAATTTAATTAAAATGTAAATTAATAATATATTTGGAGTATCGAATAAAGTATTTAATAAACTGCAGGAGGATAAAATAAAAAAATTTAAATTTAAAATAAAGTTTAAATTATATTTTAATAAAAATATTTTATTAATATCTAATAATTATATTATTTTAATTAATAACAATAGTGATATTTATTTATATTAAAAAAATAAGGTAAGAAGATTATATTAATCTAGAATGGAAAGGATGATATTATTTAGTAGTATATGTAGCAATAAGCCTATAGCGCTTATATTACTTTTATTTATTAATCTGAGGTAATATTTGATATGTGTGAGGTGGTTTAATATAAAGAATTTAGAAAAGTCAAAATTAATAAGTTTAATAAATATCTTTAATGGTAATTGAATAATTTATTATATGGATTCTACTATATTAAATTGGATTTTATTATAGTAAAGATCTTTATATTTATTAATAAATCATTTATAAATAATAAGGATTTTAATTTTTAAATTGGTTATAAAATCTTTATTATTAATAAGATTATAATGGATAAATTATTTATTATGATTGATAATTTAATTTATTAGAATTTTATAAAATGTAAATGAGTTATTTTATTTATTATTTATTTATTATTACCCCAATTTACCTAGAATATATTACAGGTATCCAGTCCATCTTTTAGTATTTATTCTGGATAGGAATTATATTTTGGAAAAAATCTATTTATTATTTATTTAAATGAATTATATTATTATAATTTTAATTTTATTTTACATTTTTATTAAAATTTATTTTTTAATAAAAATGATTAGATTTTAATATGGAAAAATATTTTATATATTATAATATTTGAGTTTTGTAAAATGGTATAATAGTGGTTTGGATATGGAATAATAATGAGGTTTAAAATGATTTTATTATTTTTTTAATAAATAATAAAAATGTTATTATATTGTAAAAAGGTGATTTTAAAAAATGGTTAAAATATATATAATTTGTGTAAATTATAAATATATGTGAATGATTTTATATTTTTATGAAAAATTATTATATATTTTTATTTTTATAATTTTTTTAATATTATAATATTATATTTATTTTTTAAAATGGTTTAAAATGGTATTATTAATTTATAATCTTTTTTAATTAATTTTAATTTTTTTATATATTTTATTTATATTTTGCAATATTGTAATATGATATTATTATATTTATTATATTTATAATTTAATATTATTTTAAAAAACCTATTTTATTTTTATATATATATTATGTTAAATAAAAAAAGATTTATATATTTATGGATATTCCTTTATTTTTTCAATTTTATTCCATTATTAATCTTTTTTAAATATTTTGGTTTTTTTGTTAAAAATTATTATAACATTTTGGATTTAATATAATATTTTAATATTATATTATATTAAAATTATAATCTTAATAAAGTTATATATTATAAAAACAATTTGTTCGTTAAAGATAAGGAATTGTATAAAGAATGTGGCTATGCCTTTCTGGCGCAATTCTAAGAATTAATTGTTAATATTTTATTATAACTTTTCTAAGGTTTTTAAATCCTTAAGAAACTTATTAAAAGATTATTAATAATATTTAATAATTACTTTTATTATATTTAATCTTTTATTTATTAAATCCATAATTCTTATATATTCTAACAGTCCTGGGAGAATTATTTATTTTAGCATTATTAATGCCGTGATTATCCCGCAGTGCGACCCCACAAATGAATTATTTAAAATATTTTAATAAGTAAAATCTATGTTATGATATATAATATAAATATAGTTATTATAATTGGGATAATAATAATATCCATATTTAATAAATTTTAGCTTCCTGCAGCACTTATAATTGTATATATTAATTTATTTTTACTTTATAAATATCTTATTAAGTTTGGAACAATAAAGGAGAAATAATTAAAGATTAATATTATGTTATTTTAACAGTTTTACAAATAGCAAAAAATTAATAATATATAATGGATTTACGGATAAAATAATCCAGTCAATATAATAATAAAATTTAATATTAATAAAATCCTTATAACGTTTATTAATATTAATTATTTTATATTAAGATTATAGGGTTAGGTTAAATGAATCTGAATGATGTGAATGATACCAATTACTTCCCTTAATTAATTTAACAATTTAAACGAACGAACAAATACAGTTTCTGACAAGAAAGAATTGTTAAATGCGATTATATATTATTATATATTTTAAAATAGTTGATTATTATGTTTTTGAATAGAATTTAAGTTATTAATTTATAAATCCATGTTTTTTATTTGTTAATAAAATTTTCTTAATTATCTTTATGTGTTTTTGATAGTATTTTGTTAGTAGGATATACCTAATTCTGAGATACCTCAGATTATTGATATTAATTTTAACAATTGTTAATTTACAATATTATAATATCGTTTATTCCATTGGAATATTGATCTAATATTTTTTAGAATATGGATTTATATTATTTTATAAAGGGGTTATTAATTAATTTAATATAAGTAGGAATAAAAGGAGGATTATAGAAAATAAACCAATTTTAATCCATTTAAATGTTTAAGATCATGATCTTAGTTGGCGTTTGTATAAAATGAGACTATAATATCATATAACTTTGCGAGAAAAGAAAAAGTTATTAATGTAAAAATGTTGATCATGTGATCATAATGGTATAGACCCATTTTAATCCTATATTTAGTTCTACGTATTTTAATTTCCAACCAAAATATGTTCTTTTTTAGAATAACCACCTTTTAATTGAATTTATTTGAATACCTTCACTTTTACTATTACATATAATGGTACCTTATCCATCCAACATCTACAAAATTTAATATTTTCCTTAAATTTAATAATTAAATTATTTAATTAGATTTTTATAATTGATATTTAATAAATCCTTATAAAATATATAAATTTACTTTTTTATACTGTAAAGGTTATACCATATTTATATACCCAATCCAGGCACATTTTATATATTTATTCCAACCTAATATAATTTTTAATTATAAAATATTCTATTATTAATATATTTATATTATTTATAAAATTAATAATTAAAATATCTTCTTAATCCAACCCTTTATATAAGGTAATTATAGAAATAATAAATAAAATAAATAATAATAAAAAATCTTATAAAACATCTATAATAAAAGAATAAACTTTATCTTTTTTATGATTAAAGATTAATTATACCTTTTATTTTTTTATAAAATTATCAACCCAATTTATTATCTATATTAGATATCCTTTTTGATATAATATATATATAAATTCTTATAAGATAATATTATTAAAAATATCCAAAATATTTAGTTATAAGAAGGATACCATAATACCACCACACCATATAATATATATAATCTTTATTACCATTTTAATGGTTATTTCTATAAATTTAATTGATTTATTTTTCATTTAACTTTCTAAAAATAACCAACATTATTTTACTTTTTTTATAATATAATCTACTATTACTTTTTTAATTACCTTTCTTATAATCTTTAAAAAGAATATCAATTTATAAACACCTAAAAAGATTTTTTTTAAAATTTTTAAATTTTAATAATATCATTATTATAATTTTATAAAATACCTTTAAATAATACCCAAATATAAGATTTTATATTATAATTATAATAAATATTTTATATAATAATTTTTATATACTTTAAAAAACCTGATTAATAATAAATTTTTACTAATAATCTTTTATAATTTAACTATTTTTAGAATTATTTTTGTTTTTTTCAATTTTATTTCTTTAAATATTTTAAATTTATTTTCTTAAAATCCTTTTAACTATATAATAAAATTAGGGATATTAAATAAATTAATTATAAAATTTAAAAAAAACCTTTCCCCTAATACCATACTCTTTTCCTTTTTATTTATAATTCATAAATTTTTATTAAATTAATAATACAATATTAAAGGCCTTCTTCTTTAATAAATTACTAATTACACAATTTAACCCATTTTTTTATTTTCTATAAAATCTTATTATCTTTTAAGGTTTTTATTAAAATTAATCTTTAATTATTTCTTTAATTTTATTTATAATCTTCTTTAATATTACCGAAACCTTACCAAAAATATCTTAATATTTTTACATTTTTCAATTTATTTATTATGTATATACTTCCTTTTCCTTTTTATAAAATATTTTAATTTTATTATTCTATTATTCTATTAATTATATTATAAATGAAACCTAATATAAGACTATAATTAAAATACTTTTTTAATTTTTCAATAGAATATTCCATATATTTATTAAATTGTTTAGGATTACTTACTCCTTTTAACATATTTATATTCTAAATATTTATTTTTATAAATGTTTTATTTAAGTATTTCTATACCTAACCTTCCAATTTAAATTGATTCTGAATCAAATTCAGGTTTAATATAATAATATTAAACTATTAAATTATATTATCAAATCCTTTTTAATTAAAAAACCTTAATCTTAAACATTGAAATTTTTTATTTATTTATATTAAATTCGATATTAAATCCCTATAATTCTACATTTATTTAAGTATTATATTTATTTTTGTAATAAATTTAAAGTTTTATTAAATTATTAGTTTAACGATTTTAAAAATATACCAAAATATTCTTTCTTCTTTATCCCATAAAAAATAATATATATTAAAATTTCCTATTACCAGATTTATACCCTAAAAATTCTTTAATATTAATTCCAATAATAATAAATATTTATAAATAAAATCCAACTTTATATATATTAATTAAATAATTAAGGTATTAAATTTTATCTAAATTAATACTATACCTTAATTATAACCTATTTCTTTTTTCCATTTTTTTTAAATTAATTTCTTTATATATATAAATTATAATTCAATTTATACCATATTATATCAACTTATAATTATTAAAATAAAAATAATCCAATTTCCTATTATTAAAATAAAATTTTTAAATAGTTATAATATTTAATATTTTTTTATTTTTAAAAGTTTAAAATATAATTTAATAATTCCTTTTTATATTTGAATATATTATAATAATTATATAATTTTATATATAATTTTTATAATATTTTTAAAAAATTTATTATTCTTTTAAAGTAATGTTAATTAGAAGTTATTACTATAATAAAATTTTCCTAATAAAAGAAATTTTAAATTAAAAAAATATTATTATTAAATTTTATTTTTAAATAAACTTTTATATAAGATTTACTTCTTATTCTTATCTTTAATTTAGAAATATTATCTATTATAATAATTACTTTAAATAAACCCAAAACATTCTTATTCCAGAAATTATACACTCTCTCTTTATTAAAAACATAATTTTTCATCTTCCTTAAAACTATTAATATAAAATTATTATATATAATACCATATATATTAAAAATATAATCAATACTATTCCTTTCTTCAAATTATTTTAACTTATATATATATACTTCCTTTATTACATTTTTTTATTCAATTATTTTTAAATATTTAAGATATTATACCTTATATATACTATTATAATTCTAACATTTCTTCAATATCTTACATATTAAATTATTCCTTTTATAAATAAAATCTATATATTTATTATATTTAAAATATTTTTTATAATATTTTATAATATATTTAAAATAATAATATTTAAAATAATATATTATTTTTATATTTTTTACAAATAATTTATAAAAATAAAATTTAATTTTCCATAATAATTTATTAATATAAAATTAATAAACCATATCTAATCCACTAATCTTTATAATTAAAATTACAAATTTAAGTTCTAAATACTTTTTAAATATAAGATTAATTCTAAAGATTTTAATTTTATTTTCTTTTAAAAAAATCCTTATTAAACTTTATAAATCAATATAAATATTTTTTAAATTAATTATTTATAAACTTTTAATTATAATTATAAAAGTCTTACTCACTCCAATTATTTTTTAATTAAATATCTTTCTAATTTAATCTTAATTCTTCTTATATTATTTAATTTTAAATTAAAATATTATTATAATATCACTATTATAAAACCAATATATTATTATAACTTTATCTTTATTAATTATATTATTAACAATTTATATAATTTCTTTAAAATTCTTTTTTAATATTTTCTATAATTTCGCTATTATTTTAACCATAATTTCATATTAAAAATACATTAATATTAAAATAATAAAAATCTAAAATTTAATAAATTTTTTAATAATTACAACTTAAAACTGTTCTTATAATTTTCCAATATTATTTATTAATTTTAATTCTTTATTTGAGAGGGACTCTTTCGGATTAGAGGGACCTTTTCGGTTTTTGATTGTTTTTTATAAAGCCTTTATAAAAAGCCATATAATTTGATTTATTAAAAATTTAATATTATAATAAATATTAGAAAGGTATTATATTGTATATATAATGGTGGTATTATTGGGTAGAAAGAAAAGGGATAATATATAGATGGTAGATAGATAGATCTGTAGTTTAAACAAGTTTGTTCTAAAGATCATTATTATAAAGGAAAAGAAATAAAATAAATATAAAAATTGAATTTAATAAAATAAATATTATTATAATATTAATTAATAAATTAATAGAAATAATTAAATTTAAAATTAATAATTTAATGAAAGAAATAAAAGTAAAAATTAAAGAAATGATAAATGTATAGAAAATGTATATTAATATTATAATAATTATAAAATAAAAATAATAATAAAATAATATTTTTAAATTAAATAAAATAAAAGAATTAATTAAAAAAATAATAAATAAAAAATTGAAATTAATAAATAATATTAAGAAATTGTAAAAATAGTTTTGGGCTGTGGTTATTGAAGGAATTATTAAATTTTAAACTTTTATTATTATAATATTAACCTATTTTTAACGTAAAATTATAGTTAAAATAATAATAGAAATATAAGAAATATTAAAGAGAAATCTTAAAGAAATTATATAAATTATTAATAATATAATTAATAAGGACAAGGTTATAATAATATATTAGTTTTGTAGTAATAATATTTTAATAATATTTTAATTTAAAATTGAATAATATAAAAAAGTTAAGATTGGATTAAAAAGATATTTAATTAAGAAGTAATTGGAATAAATAAGATTTTTATAATAATAATTAAAAATTTAAAAATAATTAATTTAAAAAATATCCATATTAATTTATAAAATTTGGTAAAGATCCTTTTAAAAGAAAATAAAAATAAAATTTTTAAAATTAATTTTATATTTAAAAGATTTTTAAAAATTAAATTTATAACTTTAATTATAAAGGTTAATAAATTAAATATAATTTATTAGTTTTATATTAATAAGTTATTATAAAAAATTGAATTTCATTTTTATAAATTATTTATAAAAGATATAAAAATAATATAATATTTTAAATATTATTATTTTAAATATATTATAAAATATTAAAATTATTCTTATGTTTTTAATTAAATTCCTTTTCTAATTATTTTTATAATTGAGTCACCCCAATTACATAAGTTTTTTTTTATTATTTATTATTATTTTTTTATTTTTATTATTTTTTTTATTTTTATTATTATTTTTAAATTCTTTTTTAAAGGTGGGTTCTTATAGAGGCTTATAGGGTAATTATGTAATTAAAGTTGTAAGACTTTATTAACCTCTATAGAACCAACCCTTTTAAGGTTTCCATAAGCTTTTTAATATGTAAATAAGCCCTCAAAAGTTAATTTCTTATTTGATCAACTTAAATTTTCAAGTATAGAATTATTAGTTTTTCTATAATAATGAGTTGGGGTGATAGGGCTAGGACGAAATCCACCAATATAACCTTTTTACAGGTTTTTTAATATATAAATAAACCCTTAAGAGTTGTTTTCCTATCTGATCAGCTTAAGTTCTCATGTTTTCAAGTATAAAACCGTTAATTTCTATAGAACTTCGTATGATAAAAATGTAAAATTAGGGTATATTTTGCAGGAGCTATTAGAACTCCTGTTTATTATTTAATTAAAGCTTATATTTAACATAAATAAGTACTTAAATATTGATTTTTATTTAATTAGCTTAAGTTCTTAAGTATAAAATTATTAGTTTTTCTATAGAGCTTTGTACGATAAAACTGCAAGGCATATTTTGCAAGAGCTATTAAAGTTCCTGTTTAATGTATAAACTCTTAAATATTAATTTTTATTTGATTAAATTAAATTCTCAAGTATAAAATTATTAGTTTTTGATAGAAATTTATATAATAAAACTGCAGGGCATATCCTACAAAAACTATTAAAGTTCATATTCAACATAAATAAACCTTTAGAAGTTATTTTCCCGTCTGATTAGTTTAAACTTTTAAACATAAAATTGTTAGTTTTTTATAGAGTTTCGTACAATAAAACTACAAGGCATATCTTACAGGAACTCCTATTCAATTAAAACTCATATTTAATATAAATAAACCCTCAGAAATTATTTTCTTATCTAATCAGCTTAAGTTCTTAAGCATAGAATTATCAATTTTTAAAACTATAGAGCTTTATACAATAAAAGTGTAGGGTTAGGGCATATCCTACAAGAGCTATTAGAACTCCTATTCAATTAGAACTCCTATTTAACATAAATAAACCTCCAGAAGTTGTTTTCCTATCTGATCAGTTCAAGTTCTTAAAGATAGAATCATCAATTTTTAAAACCAGAGAATTTTGTATAATAAAAGTATAAGGTTAGGGCATATCTTGCAAAAGCTATTAGAACTTAAATTCAATATAAATAAATTATTTCTTATGCCTTAAGTTTTCTTAAGGTTTTATATTGGAAGATTATTAATATAGGTAAAGAAAAAAATGATTTTATTAAGTATATTAACCCCTTAAATTAATCTTATAATTTTTAAATTTTAAATAACCTTATATATTTAATTTTTTTAATTTTTATTAATTTTCCTTATTTAATTAAAATATTGAAACATTTTTTTAAATTAAAAAATCTTGGATTTTGAAAGTTTTATAAATTATTTATATTTTATTAACCAAATATATAAACTTTTTTCTAATTGGCCAACTTTATTAGCTTCTTTTAATTAATTAACCTTATATTATACCTAATTACATCTTAATTAATTAACCTTATATTTAATTATATATTAAATTGTATAATATAATTATATAATTAAAATTACCTTTAACTTCCATAGAACAACTTCTTTTAAGGTTTTTATAGGTTTTTTTTGGATATAAATAGGCTTTAAAGAATTGTTTTTTGTTTAATTAATATATTATTATTTTATGAAGTACCTTTATTAATACCTCTTATAAATATTATATAGTAAGATTTTCTTATTATTAAATCACTTAATATAAGTTAAAAAGTACCATTTACCTAATTAATTAATATTGTACCTATTATTGTACAGCAAAAGTAACTAGTTACAATTTTGTTAATTATTATAAGATGTATGCCGAAGCCACTTACACCTATTATTCAAAATTTAATAGTAATAGCCCCTACCCATATTGTAAGGACAAATACTCTTAATCAGGTATTGTATTGGATAGTTAATAAGAATGTCAAGAGGTAAGTCTAAATTGCTATTTATAGAATTATAATTCTGAAAGATTTATGTTTGTTCAAGAGATTCACATCTTTTCGAAAAATTCAAAGATTTTAATAAAGGACTTACTTTATTTAATATTATTGATATTACCGATCTAATCAGAGATTATATTAGAACTTTTAAAGAAGCTAAAGCAGATATTACAAACATTTACCCTGATAGCTACATGTACAACATCTTTAAAAGGATTAGCCCAACTATTATAAAAAAAATATTATTTAGAAAATAAATATTAATTAAAATGATAAATAACTATTCATTCACCCAATTACAAAAAATCATTAAAAAATAAGCCAAAAACAAAATATATATTAAGAATTATAACAAAATACACAATTAACTAAAAATAGGATTTATTGGAATTTATTATAATAATTACAACCTTAATTAAGATTATATATTAAACCAAATTTTTTTTTTCTATTTTATTTATTTTTAGATTTTATATATATATAGATTAATTGTTGATTAGATTGTTACATTAGTTACATAGCAATACCTTTATATTGTTATTTTTTTTTTACACCTAAGACAAAAGTATTTTTTTTATTAGTTTCTAATTATTATATTTATTTACAATTAGGGAGCTCTCTTTAATTACATCTTTACAAATAAGAAATATATAATTAGTTTAAATGCAAAGGAATTTAAGTTTAAAAGTTTGGAGATTATATTTAATTATAATATAAAAATAATTACTATAGTTGTTTTCATTAAAAAGAATATAATAACTAAAGAATAGTTATATATTAACATAAATCTTAAAATTAAATGATTGAAAGTATTCCTTATAGAGTTTATAAAGAATTTCATTTGGAAAACCAAATATTTAAGCTACTAAACCTCTTATACAATAAAAATTAATTAAAATTTTAATTGTGTATTTGCTAATAAGATTATTTTTATAAATATTAATATATATAATAAGTTATTTAATTGATAATTATAATAAAATTATATTATAATAATGAGGATGATAAGGATTATTTTTCTAAGAATTAATATTAATAATTTTTTATTGAATATATCAATTAATTCCAATATTATTAAAAACCTTAAATTTTATCATATTAAATATTTAAATATTTTAATTAATTAAGATTTATTTAAGATTATTTTGAAAAAACTTATAAAATAATAGAAATTAAAGAGAGGATTAATATATACTACGGATTTCCAATATTTCTTTAATTTATTAATATTATTAGTTTATTCAAATTATACTACAAAAGCACAATCAAATGATGAAACAACAGTAACAATAATAAATTAATTATTTAAACTATTAATATTATTATTATTATTGTTTAAAATATTAATTATTAATAATAATATTAATATGAAATTGTTATTTAAAAAACTTATATTAATTAATTTAAATTAAGAAAATATCTTTTAAAACTTGTTAATTAATAGTTGATTAAATATAATAAAACATTTTAAATTAAAAAAATTAAAGAATAAGTTTTGGAAAGAAAGAGGAAAGAAAAAAACCATAATATTAAACCATAAAATATTAAGATAAGAGATATTATTTATAATTAATATAATTAAATTGGTGAAGAATGTTGTTTAATATTTATATACAAATTTGAAGTATATATATTATATAAAAATTATAATTGTAATTAATAAATACTTACCAATTCAAACAATGGTAATTATAGAATTAAAATATAAAATTCTTTTAATACCTTTTTCTACTCTGCAACACTATTTTTTTTTTTAAAGTTTATATTCTATTTAATTAAATTAGCACTATTCATATAAACCACATTTAATACCAGTATTATTATTAATTACTAATTGTCAATTAATAGTACCCCATAACATCAAGTTATTATTCTATTAATAATATGGTAAGTTCATTAGTTTCAAAATCCTTTAATATTTATAACAATATAATTAAATTATTATAAACATTAATAGAAACCATTTATCCAATTAAATATAACAAATTAACTAAATACAAAAACCCATCTCCTTAACTAAATATAATTACTAAAATAATTAAAGGTTTCACACCTAAATTTAATTAATTAATTAAGAATGCAATAATACCACCAAAAATCAATATAAACCATTAATACAATAACTTATTATTAATACTAATATAAGTCTTACAATTATACATTAAAAAATAATAATTAAATAATTTATATATTATGGTTTTTTAAAAGTTTGCAACATGTGATACACCTGATCAAAAAATCTTTTATAAGAAAAAATTAATTTGAATTTTAGGTTATAATTTTAAAGGAAATTTTAGTTTAATTATATTTAAAATTATAAAATAAGGTATATAAATATTATTCCTATTAACATATATAGATTTATTTGATTTAAAACATATAAAACCAATAAAGACTTATAATTAAAATCATTTTCTTTTTATAATTTATATCTTAAAAAAATATTATTTATAAATTTTTAATTTAATTTATTAAAGATTAGAATAGCAAACCAATTATATTAGAGATTAGATAATAACAATATTTAAGAAATTAAGAAAGTTAATTCTTGGGGAGTTATATAATGTGCTTATAATCATTTAAAGAAATAGTTGGATTTGTGGATTTTAATATGTTTATATATTACATATAATTAAGCATAAACCATAAGAACTAATTACTACAACTAAAAATAATAATAACCATTACAAAAAACTTAATAATTATATGAAGTTATTAACTGAACTAATAGTAATTCGAGTGATCAGCAATCCAGCACCAATATTAACAACTATTAAGACCTCTGAGCTGATTAAGAGTGAATTATTACCAAAGCAGATATTGCAAAATAAAACGCCTGAAACTATTCATTTACTTAAAAGTGAATTAATTAGGACAAATAGTATAAAAATAAGTAATAAGCGTGTATTAGAACCAATTTAAAATAATATTCCTGGAGATTTGTAATTAAATAATTATATGATATATAGACCATGGTGAGTTATTTACTTCGAAAGATAAAAACCTAATCTATATATATAACCTAGAGAAATGTTAGTAGATTTAATAGTTAGACTACAATTGAGTATATTGTTAAAATGATTAGGATAAGAAAAATTTGAATAAGTTTTTAAGTGTATAGAGTTTAATAATGATGATAAATTAGTTTGTCAAGTAGATGAACAAAATTAAAGAGTATTAAATAGAGATAAGAAGTGTTCGAAAGTTGAAGAGTAATATGATAATTAAGAGATTTGAGGAATTAAGATTTTTCTTTTTTCTTATTTTGGATTTATATGAAATTTAATTAAATTTATTACAATATTTCCAATTTAACCTTATTAGCTTCTATGGAACTAAACCCTCTAAAGTTTCCATAAGCTTTTTAAATATAAATAGGCCCTCAAAAATTATTTTTCTTATTTAATTAGCTTACATTCTTAAGTATAAAATTATTAATTTTTCTATAAAGCTTTGTATGATAAAAATGTAGGGCATATCCTGCAAAAGTTATTAGAATTCTTATTCAATGATAGTAATTTTATAATTAACTGGGATTAGTTGATTAAAAAAAAATGGATTTAATTATAAATTTTTAGTATTTTATTAAGACTTTATTAATTATTTATATTAAATAAAAATTTTATAATAAGTTAGAGGTTGTATAAGCTTGAGGATATAAGGTAATTATATCCTAAAAAGGGAAATAGGATGATTGGGTAGGAAAATTGATATATGTGATTATTTGTGAATGGTAATATTTTATAGGAAGATATATTTAAAAAAGGGTAAAAAAATGTATATTATTGTACGAAAACTTTATAAAGGTAATTATTAAAGGACCATAATGAATTTAAGCTAATCAGACAAGAAAGATAATTTTTGAGGGCTTATTTACATCTAAAAGAACTGTGGAGACCTAGACGGTTTGGCTCTAAGGAGGCTAATAGGGTCTTTATAGGGAAATATCTATGACCTAATCGCTCTACATTAGTTTAATATAAAATTAATTATAAAAATAAAAAAAATAAAAATTTATTAATTAAATATTTATAAAAGACTTTATATAAATTTTTAAAAATAATAATATTATAATAAATTAAACATTTATAAAAGATCTTATTTGAAAACTTAAGGATTATGTCAGCCCTTGGGGTGACCTCCAGTCTAATCAGCTCAAGTAAAGATGCACCCAATCATAAATATTTTCTTAAACTTTAAATTTTTAATATGTTTTTTTACCCCTTATCAGCTTATCAACCACCTTATCAGCTTTTATCAGCTCTTATCAATTATTATCAATTATTTATCAATTTCTTATCAATTTCCCATAACGTGCCCCACAAGTCAGCCAGTTAAACTAGTCAACCGGTCAGCAAAAATACATACAAAATACATCTGTGCATAAACGTGCATTTTATTCGAAAAAAATCGTATCAAAATTCAGTTTGAAGATTTAGAATCCTCTTGGAATGCTGATAATTGTAGTATTTTTTGAAAATTTTGTACGAATTTATTCAATTAAATACCCGAAAAGTGGGCCCGAAATATTTAATATCTTAATTATCTTCCTTTATATACATTAAGGATTTTTTTCAATTTCTTTATAAATTTAAATATATATAACATAAAATATATCAAAATTTGAAAAAATAAGATCAAGAATTCATAAAGTTAGTATTTTCGAATTTCTTAAGTTTCCGGTTATATTTCGGCTGACCGGTTGACTAGTTTGACCGGCTGACTTGTGGGGTACGTTAGTAATTTATTGGAAGAGTTTCAGTATAATACACCGGACTTCGTCCTGGATAAAAAGTAATTTAAATATGGTAAATATATAAGCCTTACTTACAAAAGAAATGATTTAATGTATAAAATATTGAAGAAATATTGGAATTATAGTGGGATATATGAGGTATAAAGCCTAAAATGCTTAAAAATAATTAAATAAAAAAATATAAAAAAAGAAAATATATATATAAATTAAAGTAATTTAAAAAGAATATTAGTTATATTTTTAATATATGTAATATTATATATAATAATTTTATATTAATAATTTTAAAAAAAATAAAAAACTATATTTTTAATAAGGAAAAAATATAAAACTCCTGGAACAAAAGTATTTTAAATTGTTTTAAAATAAACATTATAATAAATAATATTCTTAAATTAAAAATAAAGATGAAAAATAAATCATACATAAAAATTCATTTAAAAATAAAATTTAATAATAATATTCTTTTAATTTGGAATTTTTTCCATTAGAAAAACCTTATTATAATAACAATTTCCAATTGGGATTACTTTAAGAAAAGTAATAAATTCCTTAAAAATACTATATAAATTATATATAAAATTATATAATTATTATAATATACTAGAATATAGGAGAAGGTTATTAAATTATATCTTAAATCTTTAAAAATAAAGAGATATTAAATATTATAGCCATTTAAGAATTTAACTTTAATAATAGAAAATTAGATTATTCTTCGTCCAGTAATTATAAACTAGTGTAACATAATATAAATTAAGTTACAATTTATATATATAAAAAAATTAATTTAAAAAATAGAAGAAAAAAATAGGTTATAATTAAATTATAATATTAATTTAAATAAAGTTTGATATTTTTATTATTTAATTAATATATGTAAAATTAAATTTTAACTATAAATATTTGTTATTATTAAAATTAATATTAAAGAATTTTTAAAATATAAATATAATAATAGGAAATTTTAATATATATTATCTTTTATAGGACAAAAAAGAAAGAATATTTTAATATATTTTTAAAATCTTTGAATTAATAATTTAATAAAATTTTAAATTTGTTATAAAAATAAGAATAATAATTAAATAAATATAAAATTATAAGAATTTAATATTGAATTTAATATAAAAAATGAAAAGTTTAAATGTTTAAGATTAAAGCCTTTTAATTAGGAAAGATCTAATTATATTATTTAATATCTTAATATTGTTGTATTAAATTTAAACTTAATTTGGAACTAATTTAAGTTGGAAAATTAGGTGTGGAAACATTTAGATGAAGTGTTTGCAAAAGTAAAAATATAGAATATAAATATATTAAAAGAAATGAATAACCCTAAAGAATTTAATAAATATATAAAATATTTTATTAAAAAATTAAAAAAGATTATTTTAATTGTAATTTTATGTTATATTTAACTTGTAATATAACAAATATGTTGAATTGCAAAAGGATGATGTATTAAAAGCTAAGTTTTTTTTTTTTTTTTACAAACACTAAACTCTCTTAGAGAATGAATCCTGGAGCCACATGACTAAGTCATGTGGGTCCATCTCACAAAATATTATAATAAAAGAATAAAATTGAAATATTTTGTAAAAAAGTAAAAAGAATATATAAATAATAAATAAATTAAAAAATACAAAAATATTAGAAAGTTTTTAGGAAAATGTAAATAATATTAAAAGAAATTATAAATAAAATAAAAAAAAATAATTAAAGATTAATTTTAATAAATATTTTAAAAAAAAATTTATAAAAGATAAAGAAATAAATTAAATTATATAATTAATAATTTATTAAAGAAGAAAGCCTTTTGGCATTATATTATTAATTTAATAAAGAATTATAGGTTATAAGTAAAAAAAGAAATTTAATATTAAGGGAGAAATTTTTCTTAGATTTTATAATTAATTTGTTTAATATTTTTAATTTTGTTATATAATTGAAAAGATTTTAAGCAAATAAATTTAAAATATTTAAAAAAATAAAATTAAAAAAAATAAAAATAATTTTAAAAATGATTAAATTATAAAAGATTATTAATAAGAATTTGATATTAATAAGGTTCTTTAAAATATATAAAAGATTAGTATTTAAAATATAAAGTTTTATATTTAAATATTATTTAAAAATATTTTATAAAATTATAATAATAATATTATTAGAATTTAAAAACTTTAAAAAAAAAAGAATTTTTTAAACGTTTATAAATTAATATTTATTCTAAGAATTATAAAAGAAATAATTAGAAAATAATAATAAAACAATGTTAATTATTTTTAAAAAATTAAATAAAAAATAAATTAATTAAATTTATAAAAATAATTATTAAAATGATAATATAAATTATATATATTATATAATGTATTAATATTACAATATTATTTTTATAATTAAATATTTTAAGTATTTTTTATAATATTATTTTATAAAAATTTATATATATGTTATATTAAAAAAGGTATTTAGTATAAGTAATAAATTAGGTTAATAATTTTATAAAAAAATAAAAAGTACAATTAATTTTTAATAATGAAAAAGGTAAGGTTTATTCTTTTATTATAAGTATTTTATAAAGTTTTTTATTATTACCTATTTTATTTATTATTTATATAATTATTTTATATAAAAAGTTAAATTAAAAAGATATCTTAATTATTAATTTTATAGATAATATAAATATATTAATAATAAAGTATTCTATAAATAAAAATTATATTAGGTTGGAATAAATGTATGAAATATGCCTGAATTAGGTATAAAAATATAATATGACTTTTATAGCACAAAGAAATAAGTTTATGCATATTATAAAGGTTTATTAAATATTAACTATAAAGATTTAATTAAATGGTTTAATTATTAAACCCAAAGGAAATATTAAATTTTTTGGAATATAGTTAAATAAAAATTTTAAATAAAGTAAATATTTAAAATCAATTAAAATAAAAATAAAGAAATAATAATATACCCTTTTCAAATTAATGGCATTAATATAAGGTTATAATATATCCCAAATAAAAGAAATCTATATAAAAATAATATAAAACATAATAACATATAAAATAATAATATAATATATTTTAAATTAAAATAATAAAATAAAAGGCATTATTAAGAAATTAAGTATTATTTAATTAATTTATTTATAAAAAATTAATAATATATATAAAATAATAGAAATATTATAATTAAAAATAAAATTAAATTATTTTTTAATATATTTTTATTTAAATATAATAATAATAATAATTAAATTTTGTATAAATAATAGAAGTTTTAATTTCAAAATCCAAAAAGCAGAACAGAAAGTTCAAGAATAAGTAAAATTTTAAAGGTTTAAAAAATGGTAAGATTTTCTTATTATTATTTAAATATTAAATATATATATAATAAAAATTAAAATTAAATAGAAAATTAAATAAATAAAAATATTAATATTTTAAAAAAATCTTTTTAAATTATTAAATAAAAAGATAAAAAATAATATAAGAAGGATATTATTATATTAATAATTTAGTTATTATTTTATAATATAAAAATTAATAATTAATATATTAATTTATAAAAATATGAAATATTGGTATTACTATAAAAATATATTAAAAAAATAAAAGTAAAAACCTTTTTATTTAATAATAAAAAATTTAAAATAAATATTTTTAAATATAAATATAATGAAAGGGAAATAATATAATATATAATTCTTAAATATCTTAAATATATTCTAATATAAGCTTATTTTAAATAAAGTTTAATTCCAAAAACTTTTTTAACTAATATAAACTATGAAAAAACATTATCCAACCCTAATAAAACCTTATTAATAACCTATTAATTCCTTAAATAAATTAAATTATTTATATATAAAATAATTTTATAATTTATTTAATACAAATATTTTTAAAAATTTTATGCTAAATAAAAAAAATTTATAATTAAATAAAAAAAAATATAAATAATAATATATTAATAAAATCTTTTGAAAAAATTATATTTACCCAAGATTATTCCGTATCTACTCCGAACCATATTCATCAAAATCATCCTCCTCCTTGTTCTCCTCAATCACATATATTAAAACATCTTAAATAAAAATAAATACGTTTTTTTAAAAAAGGTTATATTTATTAAAATTTAAATTTAATTATATTGGGAAATTATTAAAGATTTATAATAAATTATTATTAAAAAATAGCAAAATATTTAATATTAATTAAATTTCCTAAATAAAAAATTATTATAATAATAATATATAAAAATAATATAAATTATTAAAAATGAAATAATATATATATACTTCCTTTCAAAATTAATTCCTTTATAAATCTTATATTATAATTAATAAATATTAATAAGATAAATATAAAATAAGGTTATATTACAAAATAATTATAATATTAATAATATTAAAACAAATAATTTTCTTAAAATTATTAAAATATATAAAAATTATAAATTTAATAAATAAAGGATTAAATATAATAAGAATAATTATTAAATATTATTAATAATCTTTTAATAAATTTTTTAAAAACCTAAAGATTTTAAAAAAGTTATAATAAAATTTTAATAATTAATTTCCAGAATTATGTTGGAAAAATATAATTATATTTTTTGTATAATTTTTTATCTTTAATAAACAAATTATTTTTATAATATGTACTTATATTAAGATTATAGTTTTAATATAATATAATATTAAAATATTATATAAAATCTAAAATATCATAATAATTTTTAATAAAAGAATTAAAATATTTAAAAAAGGTTAATAATAGGATAAAATTAAAGAAATAATGAAATACCTATAAATATATAAACTTTTTTTTATTTAATATAATATATATATGTAAATGAAATAAACTTTTAAAATAATATTGGATTATAAATATAATAAATATAATAATATTATATTATAATATTATAAAATATAAATAAGGCATATAAAAAAAATTAAAATTAATTAAAAAAGGTTATAAGTTAGTAATATCATTTTAAATTATTTTAAAAAATAAATATAATAATATGATATTAAAAAAAAAGTTATAAAAGTAAGAATGGGTAATGGTTTTTTATAAAAATGTAAAATTATTTATATATATTTATATTTTATATAAATTATATATATTGTAACCTTCTTTTAGAATAATTCTTTTATAATATAATAATATTTTTATTATTTTATATCTGAGCTATTACTATATTATTTTATAAACTTTAAATATTATAATATATTAAATATTTTTTTAGAATAAAGTTTAATTATTTTTATTAAAAGGTAAGTTTTAATAAGAATATAAGGTAAAATTAAAGTTATAATAATATAATGTAATTAAATAGGTGGTAGGTAGGTTTTTTCCGGAATATAATTCCTATTTAGAATAAATATTAAATGATGGATTAGATATCTATAATATATTTTAAGTAAATTTAAGTAGTAATAAATAAATAAATAATTTTTTTATTTATTATTTTTTTAATTAATTCCTTTATTTTACTTAATTTAAAAATATTATTTTATTATTATTCTTATTTTGTAACTATTATAATATTAATTTTATTTAATTTTATTTTTTAATTTTATTTTTTTTTCTTTATAATAATAGTCTTTAAAGCAGGCTCAAACAAACTACAAACCTATCCATCTACCATCCATACATCACCCCTTTTATTTCTTCCCAATAATACCACCATCACGCATATAATATAATACTTTTCTAACATTTATTATAATATTAAATTTCTAATAAATCAAATTATATAACTTTTTACAAAGGTTTCATAAAAAAACAATTAAAAACCGAAAAATCTCCTATTTTCCAATATAATAATAAAGGTCAGAATAGATATTTAATTTTAATAAAATAAATTAAAATTTAATTATAAAGATTATTTTTAAAAATATATTATAAATCTTTATTAATTATATTTTTATTATGATTTATTATATTTTTGATTATATATATTGAACCAGTGTAGAGCGATTTGGTCATAGATACTACCCTGTAGAGACCCCATCTCCTCCTTAGAACTAGACCTTCTAAGGCTCTACAGCTCCTTTGGATATAAATAGGCCCTTAAAAGTTGTTTTTCTTATCTGATTAGTAGAGATTTATTAAGTTCTATAGCTCAATCTTTCCATAGAATTTTCGTATAAAAATATATAATTTCAATTTCCTTTTTAAAAATATCTTTTTAAAATATATTATTATTAATAAATAATTATTTATATCTATTTTTCTATTTAATTAGTATATTCCTTTCCTTAGGATATAATCACTTTATATCTTCTAATTCATATAGCTTCTGATTTACTATCGATTAATTGAAGTATAGGGTATATCCTGCAGGAGCTATTAGAGCTCCTGTTCAATATATCAATTTAAATTATTAAAATAATTATTATATTATTCATAATAAAATTAATACCTGATCTTTTATTATTAATTTAATTATATTAAATATAAATTACAATAAATTTAAAAGAAATAAGTAAAATATAATTTTATAATAAAAATAATAAAAAACAAAAATTAATAAAATATTATTATTATTATTATTATTACTACTCCAATCTACTTAGAATATATTATAGGTATCCAATCCATCTTTTAATATTTATTCTAGGTAAGAACCGTATTCCAGAGAAAACCTATCCGCTGCTTATCTAATTAAATTATATTATTATAATTTTAATTTTATTTTATATTCTTATTAAAATTTATCTTTTAATAGAAATAATTAAACTGTAATATAGAAAAATACTTAATTTATTATAATACTTAGGCTTTGCAAAGTGATGTAGCGGCGGCCCGGGTGAATTAATAAAATATATTTTAAAAAAAGAATTTATATTAAACTTATTTTTGCAAAATTATTTTATAAAATGTTAAACTATTCTTTTTTTAAATACTAAACTTTTAGGCAATAATAATAATATTATATAAAATCCTTTAGGTAAAATTAAACAAAATTTTGGATAAAATTTAAAATTTATTAATAAAATAAAAATTTAATATTATTTTTAATATTATTTTTTTTAATATTTTTTAAGAGCAACATTAGTCGGGCAGCAGGGGGCGTGATATTTGGGCAGTAGCCATAAAAGAAGTGGGGTCCCCAAAGGGTACATATTTTTCAATATATACTTTTTGGTATTTTTTATATTTTTTTGGGATTTTAATTCTTTAAAAAAAATATTTAATTTATTAATTATAGAATTTATATATTTTTATATTAAATAGGAACTTTAATAGCTTTTGCAGGATATGCCTTATATTTTAATTAATTTATAGTAATTAAAAATTATATAAGTTTGAAAATATAAAGTGATTATAGTTTAATAAAAATATTAAAATAATTAGATAAATGAATTGTTATATATGATTATTTTGTAATGGTAGTGCGTATAATAAGGTTATAGGCCTAAAAGAATATATATTATTTGTATAAAGTTATATGGAAACGATCTTTAAAGAACTATTTATGATTTAAATTGATTAGGCAGGAAAGTAGCTCTTAAAAGCCTATATATATTTAAATGAATATGTGTAAATTTTATAGGGATTTATTAAAATCCTTTAAAATAGTTCTTATTATGTATTTTTGTTATATATTAAATTGAAAAGGTTTATTTTTGGTATAAAAGATTATTATTAAAATTGTATATAAAGGTACGTACCTGTGGTGTGCCTCATAAATTATGTGGTTATTGCCTGAATATTATGCCCCTTTCTGCCCAACTAATGTTGCTCTTTTTTAATATTACAATAAATACAAATATATGTTATAAATATAAATGTATAATGGATATATAATTTAATTAATATAAATTTCTCTGAAATTATTTCATTTATAAAAGAAATTTTAATATTATTTATCTATATATAATAAATATATACCTTAGATTGTAAATTTAACACTAAAGTTATTTCTATTTTCTAAAAATCTTAAATTAATATAAAATATTTCAAAACCATATATTAGAACATAAAATTCTGGGCTTAAAACCATATATTAGAATATGAAATCTTAAAGTGGCTTATTTCTTTTCGTTGGCATTTAAATCTAATATAAATACAAATATTTTTAAAACCATATACAAAAATATAAAATCTTAAGCTTAAAATCATATATTAGAACATAAAATCTTAAAGTTATTATATTTAATTTTAAATTTATTTCTTTCCTTTTAAATACCTAATTAATTTATAATTAATTTATAATTAATTTATAATTAATTTTCATTAATTATTAATTAATATTAAATAAATAAGATATTATTATATATAATAATAAAATAAAGGTATTTAAATATATTAAATGAAAAAATAATTATTTTAATTAAAAATGAAAATATATAGAATTAAATATAAGATTAAAATAAA
>MU623563.1:0-37829 GCA_025201765.1 Daldinia sp. FL1419 | reverse complement strand
CAATGGTTTTCAGCATTTGCAACGATCGATTTCGAACCTAAAAATTCAATTCAGATTTGGCCCCACTATTTTTCAATTTCAACCAATCAGAGGTTTTAAATCCCCGAAACGTTTCATTAAATACAACGGTTTTAATTTTACAATAATTGTTGAAAATACCCCTTTGCCACTATGGTACCTACCTCTGTATAAAAATCAAATCATTGGCATGCACTAGGGTTTAATCTAGGATCTTGCCATTGCCTTTTTTTCTTGCATTTCTTTCCCTTTGTGGCCATTTTCTGATTTTCCAAATTTTCTGCCGGATTAAAATTTTTAGCCTGCAAGGATTACGGAACTCTGGAAGCTGCTGAAATCTAAGCGGTCTAAACTTAAGTAGGCCAATATTGAGTACAGATCGGGTAGGTACCCGGGCGGTGAGAAAGCTACTTGGTCAGTGCATTTGCCTTGCATTTTACCTAGCACTTGCTTGAACCATAATTGGATCAAGTTTGGAGCTTCAAGCTACACCTAAGGAAGCTATTGTGGGACCCTAACGCGCGACCGCCCAGCTCACTTTGTTTTGGTGAATACACAGTTACATCAGTTTGTTGCATGCGGCTTTGGGCAGTTGAGCACAGCTTTTTCACCTAAAAATTTCCACCACCGCGTTTTTTCTTTCTAACACACCAAGTTCAACCGAAAACATTCATCCTTCTTTGCCCTTGAGCATATTCCTCCCAATTATTCTCGATTCCAACAAAGAAAAGAAATCCATTCTATTTTTCAATTGACTATCACATTGGTCACTCGCATCTTGTAACATTCCCCAAAATCCACCAGGGCCACGTCTGGTCTGACCAGCCAAGGAGACGCGATAGTTGTGTTGCGCACCGCAACGAGCAAGCTCTCAAATCATTCACATCTCACTTTCGCATCATCCTTACTCCATTCTACACCTTAGTCAATTCTCTCCTTGCGACCAGCGCCGTACGCCTTTTTACTATTTTACCATCGCGCACCTTACCGGTTGTTTTGCAGGTCGCGCATACGAACTCCTAGACGTTGATTCCTATTTATCATCCACCTCACTGTCCTTACGATTTGCGGGCCGTATAAAATGCCTCCGAGAAAGCGAAACAACAAGGCGGCGCCAGCTGCTACTAAACCTTCCAAGCCGGAGGAAGACCCCGAGATGCTGAAGCAAATGAATGCGTATCGTCAACGAGATGAAGAAACTCGCGGTATAATGCCCCCGCTCCTGAAACCTTCGCGTATCAGGGGATATCCGAAATCTAACAAGTCCGATGTTGGTCCAGCAGATGGCGAACGCGCGAAGGCGAGTGACCACGGACGCGCCGCATCTCGCAAAACTTCCAACACACGTACAAAGCGCAAGAGAGATGAAGATGAAGAAGAAGATGAGGATGAGGATGAAAACCAAGGCACAGGGGAATCTCAGGAAGATGCAAGCCAAGAAGATGACGATCAAGAGGAAGAGCCTGAGGAAGCGCCTAAGCCAAAGAGAGCCCGCGTCGCCCGAGCCCCTCCCAAGAAGGCCGCTTCGTCTAAGTCGGAGCCTAAACCCTCAAAGTCTCGTGGTGCTAAGCCGTCGGCTTCTGCAAGTACCACCGAACCTGCTGCTAAGGACGCCCCCAAGAAACCCTCGGCGCGTACGAGAGGGCCTGGTGCAAGAGGAGTGCCTTTTAATGAGGTACCTACTAAACAGTTTGACGTTTTCGTCTTTGGCGAAGGAACATCGGGCGAGTTGGGTCTTGGCAGTAAGAAATATGATGGGAAAAAACCTATTGATGTGAAGCGACCTCGACTTAACCACAACCTCAAGGGCGTTGTCGCTCTAGCATGCGGAGGCATGCACTGCATTGCTCTGACTCATGATCAGACTATCCTCACATGGGGTGTTAACGATGACAAAGCGCTTGGTCGCGATACTTTCTGGGAAGGCGGTACCCGTGACGTTGACGACGATTCTGACTCGGAAGATGATGACGATACAGGCCTTAACCCTTATGAAAGTACTCCTGGTAAAGTTGATCTCAGCGAGTTACCTGACGACACTAAGATCGTCCAGGTTGCGGCCAGTGACTCTGCCTCCTTCATCCTCACAGACGATGGCTGGGTCTACGGCTGGGGTACCTTTAGAGGCTCAGATGGTGTTATCGGGTTCAGTGATAGAGTACGAATCCAGAATACACCTACAATCATCCCTGGTTTGAAGAACATTAGTCGACTAGCCTGTGGTTCGAATCACGTTTTGGCTTTGGATGTGTCCGGTAAAGTATTCACCTGGGGTAGTGGAGGCCAGTTCCAACTTGGCAGGAAACCGATCTCTCGTCTCGCAGGTCCCCGTGCTGGACTTACTCCTCAGCCATGTGGGAGATTTACTAAGAAGCATCGTGCCGTGAGCGTGGGCGCTGGTTCGTATCACAGTTTCTACATCGACAGCGAAGACCAGGTTTGGGCATGGGGTTTGAATAACTATGCACAGACCGGTCTTAAGGAACATACTGGAGAGGATGATGCCATGGTTCTCCATCCTCAACTCGTTGAGTCGCTTGGAAGTCATAAGGTTAGCCAGATCGCGGGTGGTGAACACCATTCAGTTGCATGCACGACCGAAGGAAAACTGCTTACCTGGGGCCGTGTTGATGGGCACCAAGTTGGACATCCGTCCAATGTATATGACGAAACAAATTCCATTGCCGACGAGCATGATAAGCCCCGAATTCTCTTTAAGCCTACTGCCATTGATGGTATGTTTCTTTTTCTTCCCTTTTATATTTAACAGTTGATGTATTCTAACATGTGCTATAGGAATTAATGCTACCTTTGTCGCTACAGGTACAGATACTAGTTTTGCCATAGATGATGCAGGCAAAATCTACTCTTGGGGTTTCTCGGCAAACTACCAAACTGGTCAAGGAACTACTGACGACATAGAAGTTCCGACTGTAATTGACAACAGTGCCATCCGTGACAGACGAATTGTCTGGGCTGGTGCTGGTGGCCAGTACTCGGTTATTGCGGCCGAAGTCGAGAAACAGGTACCTAATGGTCATTGATGGGCCTTTCTAAGTTAATTTTCATCACGATATGGTGTTTAGGAGCGATGGCATATGAGGATGGGATGTTGCATTAGTATATATTCTTTGCATCGTACGTTGACCGGGCTTCAGGGTTTCGGGGACTGGCTTTAGGTTTTGGCTGGTCGCTAGGCATGGCTATATATCATGAGGAATCATCAAGATGATGCACTTAATAGCGGATATATGATCGGTTAGGCCGGCCTATAAACAATAGGTTACGAAGAGAATTTTTGCCGCATTCATAATTGTAAACAAGCCCAGCGTGAAGGTCTTTGCGACTCCTGTACGATATAATTGCTAAGGCAAAGCAGCGAATTCGACTTGTGTATTTCGGACGAGGAATTAGGTACATACTGGAAAATACCCTAGAACTTGATATACTAAGGTACCTAATCTCAATGTGACCTTATTTGGTTTAGGATTGATACCTGCCTAGATACCTGCCTGAGGTAGGTACCTACTTAGGACAAGCAACTTCGTAATCACGACCGTGGTTGAACCCATCAAGAGAATAGGTAGGCGAATTACACGGGAGTATCGTATTGTTAGCTATAGTAGGTTAGGTAGTTAGGTAATCGAAACGAAATAGGGGTTAAGTTAGTGATCCTAATGTGGAAAAGTTGGTCGGTCTGCTTTCTTAGTATAATTTCCACAACCAGCCGTATATTGCGTTCCAGAACTTTAGTCTTGCCCCCTCTCGGCGCCATCCTACAGCTCGACAGGCGCTTGTTGTTCTCCGACGATAATCGGATCGATATTTGATAGGTAGGATGATGACGTTAGACATCGAGAACAAGGACGGGGCTAGTCATGCAGGGTATTATGGGTAATACATGCGTACCTCATTCCAAGTATATAAGTATAAGTCATGATCTCAACATTCTTCGACATCGCATCCATCATATGATGTGAGGCGGTAAAAAGGCAAATCTCGCTTTCTACCTTTTAATATCTGAACGCTGGGGAATTGTTACCCAACACCTAATCGTTATACTTTCCTATATAGGTACCTCCTATTTACCTCGATAACAGCCATGTTGGGCCGGTTGCTGCTAACCGTCGACGCACTCGGTATGTGCATCGGTACCATTATGGCTGACTGCCTCAACGAGACGCACATGTCTAATCCGCGATGGCGCCCACATGCAAAGTAAGTCTAATTGTCCCAAGCACATTATTGGACGTACACCTAGGTAGATAGACAATAAACATACTGTTGTTTATAAGCATAGGTACTGGTGTCTATCTAACAAGCACTACTAGATTTCACAACGCTCAAACCGTCTTTCTCGCCGTAATTTTGTCTGGATTAACCCTCTACTATACGTGGCGGGAGGCGAAGACGCCTGAGTTGCGCCGCGAGTTTATCTTCGCGAGTGCTATTACCGGCTCTATCTACTGGATTGCGGGACTCCTCAGTATTCTGCCCCCTGGTACCATGGGGGTCGATCCCGAGTTTGGAGGTCCAGCTTTCCCCCAAGCCAAGGTATTCGTTGCCTTTATGGCTACTGGTTTGCTCGGTGCTTGGATAGAGTATCGTTGAGGCCTCTTCGATATTAAGTATGTTTATTGAAGGGGGGGAAAAGGGAGAATTAAATTTGGCTGGGTCGGTGAGCCAACTTTGCGTGGATTGAGGCGAATGGATTCCAGGGGCATGCGCAGTGAGATGTGGTGCAGAATCGAAGAGATTGGAAGAGGGTTCCTATAACCCCGCTGTTCTGTTTGTTGAAGCAAAGCAAACGCACTCGATTACCTTCAATATCATTGCCCAATCTTTCGCCAAACACGTTCCGCTATAGATTACCATCACCTAGGGCAACATCATGTATGGGGCGTAAGATACTACGGTTAGAATATATTAAGCATTAGGTATCTAATCTTACATTAATAGGTTCATAGGCCGACGTATGCCTTGTCTAACTAACTACGCGGCTTTCTGAGACTCGCTTTCGAGCTTCTCGAGCAGTTTGGCCGCGGCGAGCTCCGCAAGTTGATAGAGCGTTCCACTCCCGACGATCTCCAGCACACTTAACGTGAGTCCCAAAGCGCCCTTAAACCACCGTCTCAATTCAATGGCCATTAGCGAGTCGAGGCCCATCTGCGCCAGCGTCTGATTTATGTCTACTTCCTCGTCTGGCCTGAGGAGGAAGTCATATATCTTTTTGCCGATCTCGTTTGCTAAGAACTCAATATTGTTTTTATCTTTCAGGAGGGCTCTTCCTCCCTCTCCGGCAGTCGTAATTTGCCCGAGGAATTTTTGTAGAGCGTCGTTCTCGGTGGTCTTGGCTGCGTTCTCGACTCGGACGTTATGGTATATACCCATACGCCTGTCGCGCCGCCACATTGTTCGGTTATTAGGATCGTCCAAGTCCTGGTCCGACCGTACACCCATCACCATCTGGGCGTCGCTACTCCATGGCGTGGGTGGGACGGCTAGAGGTCCGGTGGCGTTTTGGCTCGTAGGCGAGTTATTCATGAGACTAAGCTCTAGGAAGTCTAGGAATTCACGCTCGCCAAGCAGACATATACCTTGCGCCTTGATATTCTGCATCGCGTGGGAGTTTTCGGCCACAAATCCAATATCCCCTATGGCCGTAATGTTGAGTACTGACGCTGGCAGTCCTAGGGAATGGCGGTAACGGCAGAAAGCCTCCATGAATGTGTTGGCTGCCGCGTAGTTTCCCTGTCCAAGAGAGTCGACTACGGCCATGATTGAACTAGCCAGGAAGAAAAAATCTAGGTTAGCTGATTCCAATGCTTTGTGCAAGTTCCAGGTCCCCTCGACCTTGGGCGCAAGGGCATCTTTCCATTGAGACCATTCCATGTCTACTACGGGGACATCCTGAGATATCGTGGTTAGTATTATATGTTTTGTCTAATCATGTGAATGGGACTCTTACTCTTAGAACCATTGCTAACTGTATCACTCCCTTAATGGGCGACTTTGCTTGGTGTATCGCTTCTCGTACATCTTCGATCAGGTCAACGCGTCCAGCAACTGCCGTCACCGAACATCCCATGGATTCTATTTCGTGGAATAAAATCTTGCTAACGTCACTTTGGCCTGCGCTGCGCGAAAGGAACATTAGATTTCGTGCGCCCCGCTCCACCATCCATATCGCGATAGATCTTCCTAACCCACCGACGCCACCTACAAGGAGGTAGGTAGCCGTACGATCGAATTCAATACCGCGGCGTTGAGGCAGCGATTCGATTGGTGTGCCTAGGCTAGGGGGTGAGAAGGTCACTACGATCTTGCCCATATGATCGCCATCTTCTAGGTGACGGAATGCTCTTGCGATCCGTTTTGCGTCGAAGCTCGCGATCGGACTGATTGGTCGCAAGTGACCTTGGTTATAAAAGTCGACGTATGCGGTTAATAATCTAGGGATCTGTTAGCACTTTATCAATTGTATAGGAATGGCGAGTGTAGTCCATGGCTTGCTACGGAAGAATAGCCATTCCTGTTCAACAAACTTACCTCCTTAACCACTTGGGCTTCTCTCTAAAATCGGATAGGTTTACGCCGTAGTAAGAACGGTTATCGGCAAAAGGAAGCATATCCAGTCGACCGGATCCCTTGGAGTCTCGCAAGCTAAGGTCGACCATGACGCCGAATTTAGCAACGCATCGCCACGACTCGTGGAGCAGTTCGCCCGAAAGCGAGTTTAGGACCAAGTCGACTCCTCGTCCCTCTGTCGCCTTCATAACACCCTCTACGAACGATGCGTCTCGAGAGTTGAAGATGTGAGAACGCGGAATGCCAAAGTTATCAATGAGATACTGGACCTTCTTTTCGCTACCGACAGTTGCGTATATCTCAGCTCCAAGCATCTTTGCTACTTGGATCGCTGAAAGGCCGACACCACCGCAAGCCGAGTGAATCAAGACGCTTTGACCCTTTTCTAATCGGCCGACGTCGATAAAGCTATAGATCACAGTCCCGAAGCATACGGGGATAGAGGCGGCATCCTCGAAGGCGAGATTGTCGGGAATTTTCATAACGATGTCGGCTGGTGCCACGTTCCTCGTACCGAGACAACCGTTGCAGAGAGCCATGATTCTGTCCCCGGGGGCAAGATCCTTGACGGCTGAACCTACTTTGCTGATGACGCCCGATAGCTCGTAGCCCAAGGGTAGGCGACCTGGAGTGGAAGAATCAATGATACCTCTTGCTAGGACGACGTCGCGGAAGTTTAGACCCACGGCTCGGGTCTCGATCTCTACGTAGTCGTCTGGTAATTCTGATGGTAGTGATTCGTCGATCCAATGAAGCGTCTCCATGGATCCTATCTTTGAGATTGCTAAAGCCGTCCTTTTAGGCGTAACCTCTGATCTTTCCTCGCGACCACGGATCTCTTCTTTCTCCTTCAGCTTATTGAGCAAAGAGAAAGGACGGTATCGAGGGATGCAGATCTGGGAGTTCTCGACGACAAACTCGCGATCGGGAGCGAGCGTACCAACGTCCTCTTTTGTACGGACCTTGTTGAACACATCGAGAACCATATCTACGAACCGCGGCTCACTTGACTCGATTTCGAGGGTACTAAGTCCGGGTAATCGCTCGCCTCGTAAAGTACGGGCTAGACCGATGAATGTTGCCGGCCGAGGATCTTTACATCGAATTTGCACTGGTGGGGTAAGCCAGAGAACCTTGCGGTGCTCTAGGGCTCGCGCATATGTCTGGAATTTGGCGAATGCCTCCGGAGTTAAGTTGACAAACCAATCGCTCTCTAGGTTCAGGCACGATATGATGTCTTCGTCTGGTCGAGGCTCGGAGCTTAAGCTAGATGGAGTGACTTCCCACCCCGAACTTTCTAGAGATGTCTTCAGAGTGTGCGCCACGCCGGATTCCTCGTTTTCGCATAGTAGAGTGACTTTTTTAGCGAATGGTTCGGCTTTAGTCTGCGGTCGCGATATGATCGCGAGGATTTGACTGTAGGGTTCTTCATCGTCAAACACGACCGAGTCTACTCCAGTAAAACCTGCGGCTTTAAGTTCGTCATCCCAGCGTTCGACAGGTACCAGAGGAGTTGTAGGTCTGTCATCGTCCTCGCCCAGCCACCAACCTGCGAAGTGGCCAAAAGCGTAGTTTGCCGTGCGCAACGAGGGTAAAAGCTCTGTTAGTACTAACATTCCTTCGGGCTTTAGTAGCGATTTTATGTTCTTAAGTGACTCCTTGATGACCGGAGTCGCATGGACGACGTTGGCGGCTAGAATTAAGTCATATGACCCCTTTTCTCCACCCTCGAACCCCTGCTCGAACGGCGACTTGCTAATGTCGAAGACTTTATACTCCATATTGGGTGCGTACGAGAAGCGCTCCCGCGCCTTCACCAAGAAACCAGACGAGACGTCGGTGAACGTGTAAATCGAATAGGAGGGGAACCCGCCTTCATCGACAAGGTCGCGTAAGATAAGTTCCGTAGTTCCACCCGTGCCGGCACCGACTTCTAGGATTCGTAAATTCGGCCGCGTGTTTCCGAGTAAGCGTACGAAGTTTCCGTATCCGAAACTGGCACGATTGTAGATCTCCGATAGGAGATTGTCTTCTATGAGCACGTCGAGAGTTTCCCGTGATCCCGTAAATATCTCTGTTGCATAGTCGCACACACGCTTGGTGCCGAGGGAGAGAGCGCGGTGATCACCCTTCTCCAGGATGTTAAGGTGAGACTTGATCATGCTCTGTTGTTCTTCAGGGCTTAGCTCTAGTAGTTGCGCCGCGTTAGCAACTAGAGGGAACTCTTCTTTTCCGGTAGCCGCATCTTCGATTCCTTTCTTCATCCAATCGCGTAATTTGGTGAAGTGAGGTTGACAAGGTTCGAGGCTTTCTACGGCCTTGACTTCTTGGATCATACAAAGGAACGAAAGCTCCTGTTGTAGTATAAGCTGATCCCTGTCGGGCGTAGGTGCTGAGAACAAGGCCGTATGATCGGCAAAATCAAAATCGGGAAGCCAGTTGATACGTGCTGCGGCGTGTTGGTCGATGGAATTGGCGACCGGATTGTCATCTTCAAGGGGCGCCAATTTCAGACCGCGCATCCGCAACGCTAGTCTCCCGTCTGCGATACATTCTGCCTGGCCAAGCCTTAGATCACCTTTCTCTGTCCAGGCACGGACGTAGATTTCAGATGCCCCTCGGTGTACAATGAGCTCGTCAATAGAAACAGGCACAAATAGGCCGTCGAAATTGCGGCAAAGGCCCTTTCTCATTGCGACTAGCAGCGACTGTAAGCACCCATCGATTACCACGGGGTGGAGGGAGAACGGTGCGGACACGTGGTTATGCTTATCGACTATCTTGGCTTGGGCTGCGTGCTCTGTGGTAGAAGTAGAGATATCCGTAAGGGCCTGGAATTCGGGACCGTAGCTGATACCGATACGTTGCATAGCCGTATAGAACGATGGACTCGGTAGTTTACGAGGCAGCTCCTCCGGGGCCCAGGAAGCTGCTTCGCCAGGTCCCTCAATGCGCCTGACTTCTCCTGTAGAGTGCTTGATCCATGCAGAGCCACTGTAAGATGAGATGTTGAATTCGTACCATTGAGATTCGTCCGAGTCGGTAAGCCTCTTCCGACGTAGTGAAGTGATGATCTCGACTGGTTTTGAATCGTTTAATACAAGACCCGTGTGGGCGACCACGTGTCGAAGATGGTAACCTGATCCAGCGTCGGCTCCGGCTACCTGCCGGATTGCTTCACCAGCCATAACGGAGTATCCAGCAAAAGGGAACACGACGTTCTGTGCGACCTTATGATCGACTAACCAGGAAGCATCATCGAGATGAAGAACATTTCGCCATATAGGCTCGGAGTCCGTCGACTCGGTAGTCTTAACACCAAGGATGCAATGATGCGGATATTTCCTCTGTCGCCAAGCAGTAGCCAACCGGCTCTCGTTCCAGAATGACTGGCCGCTGTGGTCCCATGCGTAGGAAGGTAGTCCCGGAACGACTCGACCGCCCGGGAACAACGCGCGAAAGTCGATACTGACGTCCTCTTGGAAGAGCCTACCTAGGGCAGAAAGAAGAGACACCGCACTATCGCTGCCGCGTTGTTGAGAAGCGATGTAATTGCACTGCCACGAACCTTCGGTGCAGATCTGGCGTAAGGGTCCGGCCAATGCCCCGTGCGGGCCAATCTCTAATAGAATATCGGAATCGCCTCGTAATTGCAAGAGGTTCTGCACCGCTGTGCTGAAACGCACAGGCGAAACAAGGTTGGCAACCCAGTACTGTGAGCCCAACTCAGCCGAGTTTTCTACTACTTTGTTTGTCACGCTTGACATGAATGTGATCTTGGACGGGTGGGTTTTTTTGTCATTGGCGGATGCTTTTTCTGACTGCAAGAGCTGAAGATATTGCTTCGCTAATGAATCCATATGGTCTGTGTAGAACCCCTATTAGCGAAATGTATAAATATAAGGAAGACCCGGCGTTACTCACGCGAATGATACGCCATATCAACTTTTAGTAGGCGCGCAAACGTGTCAGGCTTGGCTTTTTTTATGTTAGAAACGGTCTGCTCCAATAGCTCGCGATCTCCTGAGATGGTCGAGCTCTTGGGGCTGTTTTCGCATGCGACGACGACGCCTTCTGGTAAGAAAGGTGCTACTTCCGTAGCTCCGAGTCCAATTGCGGCCATCGAACCAGTCTTATTCGTGCTTGTGGAGGAGACGAGGCCGCGATAGTACGCCGCCTTGATAGCAAACTCGAGCGATATATGCCCGGCGACATATGCTGCGGCGATTTCACCGCTGGAATGCCCTACAACCGCCGAAGGCCTAACCTCGAACCGCTCAAATTGGCGATAGATCGCAATCTGTAATGCGGTACATAGAGGCTGTGACAACTCGGCTTCGTTGATGCGGCTGTTTTCACCCGGCTTGAGCATCTCGGCTGTGGAACGAGGAAATCAGCATGTCAACATTCTATGCAGGGACGGTTCTTTGACGTTGAGGACTGGACTTACATTCGATTGTCCAATTAGGGGGACGTGCAGCATGTCTGAGAATGTCGTCCATGAGGTGAATGTCCTCGCGGAACTCTCGGTTAGCTAAGAATAGCCCCTTTCCCATCTCGGCCCACTGGCTACCCTGTCCAGTGAAAATCATCGTGACTTTGCGGCGGGAGGCTTTCCCTGGTATTCTGGCTAGGCCAGAGGTATCTACGATCTGCTCATCGGACTTGATTATGAAAGCCCTGTGTGGTAACCGCTCTCGGCGGAGGGCTAATGTATATGCTACGTTGTATGCATTAGAATTTCGTTGAGAGATATACTTCTCGTATTTCTCTACTTGTCGTTTCAGCGAGTTTTGAGTATTAGCCGAGATAATAAACAGCTCTGGTCGTTTAGTTCTTATAGCATTTACTTCTTCTGAATTAGGAAACGAGTCAACGATTATCTTTGGTAGTGTTAGTTGATAGGTCTAGATAATAAGGGCAAACGAAGTTACTCACATGGGCGTTTGAACCGCCGATTCCAAAGGAATTCACGCTGACCCGCTCAGCTTTATTAGCTGGGAAGGGCGTTGGTGCCGTTGGCACCTTAAGCCTCTTTTCTGTGAATGGGACTGTGGATTTAAAGATTAGTTTATATAATCCCTAGTTACTGATGGGGTCTTACTCTTAGCATTAGGAGTTTTGAATTTGATATTAGGAGGTATAGTTTTATGCTGTAAGGCTAATACTGCTTTGATTAAACTTGCGAGACCGGCAGACCCTTCACAGTGACCTATATTAGGCTTCACAGAGCCGATATACACTCCGTTGGTACCGAATATTTCACCCACTGCGGATGTTTCGACTATAAGCACAATGTTAGTAAACCTCGTCCTGATAAGGGGTTAGGAGACTCCGGGTATAGCCCAAGGGTAATAATCCCTTATTTAACTTGATAAAAAATACCTAACACCCAAAATAGCTTGTAAAAAAGGGTGAAATTTGACATTACATACTTGGATCGCCGACGGAGGTTCCGGTACCATGGCACTAGAGAAATTACGAGTTTAGTTTCACGGAAAATTATTGACGATAAGAGGGGAGAAAAAAGAATGGTGGCGTACATACCTCAACGAAGGCAGTTTCAGCTGGGTTTAGTCCCGAATCAGAGTAAACTTTTCTCATGAGTGATTCAAGGGCCTCTCCCTTTGGGACCAACATTCCTTGGCTTTTGCCATCGCTATTAGCTGCGGTACCTCGAATCACCGCTCTGATGGGGTTGCCATCGCGGATAGCATCCGTAAGGCGCTTGACGTAGATAGCAGTGACGCCTTCTGCTCGAGCATAGCCGTTGGCTTCGGCGTCAAAGCTTTTGCATGATCCGTCAGGAGACAAGACGCCTTCTGAGGTCATAAGCATAGAGAGGGACGGCCCGAGGATTAGATTCGATCCTGCAACTATAGCTGCGGAAGCATCCCCAAATTGAACTGCCCTGCAGGCTTCGTTTAACGCTATTAGTGATGCGGAGCAAGCAGTCCTAATGACCATGCTATTGTCGTACAAATTTATATTATCAGCCGACTTCCGAGGATTCCTAAGTGAGATGATGTAGATGGCTCACCTCGGTCCGCAGAGATTATACTCATATGACATCCGATTGGCAAGCATCCAATCCCCAGCTCCGGTAACAATATGGTTACCGACTTGCTGGCTGTCTTTGCTTTGCTTGTGCAGCCATTCATCGCCGAATGTGCCCACGTAGCAACCAATCGGTTTTCCGCGGTAATTAACCTCACCTGCATCCTCGAGGCACTCGCGGGTAACTTGCAGTAATAATCTCTGTTGGGGGTCACACCTCTCTAATTCCCGTTGGGTCATGGAGAAGAGCGAAGGATCGAACTGAGACAAGTCATCCTCCAGGTAGTATCCGAACTTAGTCTCGATACGCTCTTTTCCGTCCAGGGAGCCGTCGAATCCCTGAGCGTTGTACCGGCTTCCTGGGACGGGTGTCCGGGCATCGCGGCCGTTGACGAGGAGTTCCCAGAAGTCATCGGCGTTTCTAATGCCACCAGAAAGTCTCAAGCCAAGCCCACAGATGGCAATCGGGACTGGTCCCGGTGATGATGTGTCCTTGACCTCTGTAAAATTGGAGGATTCGGAAGAGCATGACTTGGAGATCTCGTTGGTTTGATTCATGGCGAAAAGAAGAAGAGAATCAGTAGTCAGCGTGGAGAATTGTAATAAAGGCACAACGTAGGTAGTCAATGCTTCAGTACCAACTCAATCGAAGCCATAGGAGACTCGGACGTTTTTATTATAATCTGCCTACTACAAGTACACAAGCGGAAACTCGGTAGATACGTCTGACCGCAGTCTGGATAAAGCATAGCTCGATGATCGCGAGCCAACACGATAGACATCGGCCTATACAAGGCGCCGAAATTTGTCATACCGCTGAGAGATTGTCTTTCGGGTCATCCGCTGAGCTGGTAAACCGCTCTATTTCCTGTCTCTAGATAGACTAGACTGGGTTACATCCCGATCCGTCATCCCTCGTTCATGTTGTGTTGTCCTGCTGCTAATGCAAATCAAGACGCTAGCATAGCGTGCTATACTGTCGCGTGCTATCGCCGTTTTGCGATGGGACGGCCAGACCCTTACTACACTCCACAACTGTATTAGGTATCTCGCGGTGTATTGTTGTCGTACGCCTCTAGCTTTGTCGCCCCGGTGGGTAACAATATGCTGCTAACCTGCAAGGGCGGTTGGTGCAATATCTATATGGCGGCATGGCGCAAGCTGAAGGCGCATGTACCGGACCGCTGGGACCTTAGCCTGGGATCTCGTCTCGGGTTTCCCCAGAGAAGCAATACAAGTATGCGGAGTCTCTCCAGCATTGCTGATATAGGTGGTTTTGTTCCTGACTATTTCTTGATAGGTCACTCCTAACGTGATACCGCCTTATTTGGCAAGGTAGGTAAAATCCTTTCTTAAGAGTCCATGCGTGCATAATGACACGCATGCTCTTTGTGTACTTCTATAGAATTGTTAGTACGAAACGAAGATCTTACCCCCAGTATGAAATTTCATACCGTCGAAAAGACCGGGCTTGCTGAGTGAGAATATCCTCGGTGGGTTATATTATCTGACTAGATGAAGTAAAAGAGAGGCACAGAATAAGCCTCGAATGTTACGGCGATCTAATTGGATTAAATAAGACTCGTCTTGACGGAGAATACGTAGGTAGGTAGCTTCTATATTGCAATATACCATAGGTAGTATTCACCGCAAGTCATCTCATAAATATTCATCGTGAGCTCAGATTGCATATTAGTTCGAACTACCTACTAACCTAGGTAGCTTCAGAGTAAGGAGACAGCAGCACACACCATCGAAAGTGATTCGTCAGGTTTTGATGTGACGGATAGGTATGAGCTCATGTTCCGGAGGGGTCTTCAGGGTTTGTCGGATTAAGCGCAACGCCGTTTAGCTAGTAATCCATCCAAGACCATCTGTATCATATTTTCTTCTTCCTTTGACAACTCAGACGTAAGCCACGTCTGGGATATGTCTTACGTCCTATTTCCCTGCTTCCTGTATAGGGGACCTACGTAGTTTTTACATCATTGGATCAGAGCGAACCTCGCAGGACGACAATTTAAGCTAAAATAAAAACGAAAATGAGGTTGTATCGTCACACTGGTTTTCTTCTTGGCCAATAATGCAACCTCACCCCCACGTAGCCATTTTCATGGCAACGAGTGGAGCAATAATAAAGCGTCCTTCCCCAGTTTGTTGGTGCTTGAAGCTTGTACCGCATTACTGCTATCTACCATGTCTGCACGTTGGCTGGTAAGCAGTAAGGAGTATTGAAATTTTGTAAATGAGGGCTGCGAGGGATAACTAGTTCGTATCGCCAAGTTGATCCCGACCGACCGCCTCTCGACCACGCACATCTCACGTATCACAAAATCTACTACGTAAAGAATACAAGTAGGACTGACCTGTAGGAGATTTTTCATACTAGTCGAACGAAAGAGAAAAGAGGAAAAAGGAAATAAGGTATGAAAAGGAAAAGAGAAAGAGAAAGAAAGAGAGAAAAATAACCGTAGTAATAATAAATAAATAAATACATATGATTGTGAAATTCCTACGCATACCTACTAGCAGTGCTGGTTTCTTATCACGTCTCCTTTTCTTTTTCTTTCTTTTTCTCCCCTTGCGAGCGAAAGCACTATATTCGCTGCAAGTACTATAAGACTTTAGTGTAAGCCATCTTTTTATCTTCATTTAACTAACCAACTGCATTATCGCAAGCTTCCTTCCAGCTTAATACTGGTTACACCAAGTCTACCAATAAATACCTGCGGGAGCGGTCCGAACCCGAGCGTTATGCTTTGGCCCCTAGCCCAGTAACAGTACCTACGTCAGAGACAATGGAAAATACAGACCTTCTAGATTCGTCAAAAGGTCAAGGACGAAACGGGTTACCGACTAGAAGACCCCCAACTCCCCCATCCACGGTCCCACATGACCCGCGCTCGAGAGAGTACACCAATATTCTCACATGGGATTTTCCTGTCTACCATCCTACTAGCCCATCAGCAAAAGCTTCTACCTCTACGTTGAAATCAACGGCGACGACGACTGGTCCATCGTCGTCGTCGTCGTCACTCCCTATCGAAACTGCAGATCCTTTCCAGTACGTACCATCCAACTTGGATTTTGGAGCTGGCTCTATCGCTGGTGATGAAGATGATGACCCAAAAGATGACTACCGCCAGGCTCTTAAAAAGTAGGCAACCTGATCATGTTTACTCTTAACGCTACCGCCTGGGGACTAACAGAATTCCTATTTGCTCTTTCAGGGGTTTCACCAAGACATCAACTGGTTCAAGTTCTTCAAGACTCTTTCGATCGATAGTCTATAGATTTGGCCGCACATTTAACAGAAGTACGCTTCCACCGTGATCCCAAATGTGTAAGTGAACCCGTGTACTAATACTGCGTATAAAGATTACTTTTTACCCCACGATAAGGTATGCATTGCCAAGTAGATGTTGTCTTAAACAGCTTCATGTGCTAAAATGGGTGAATATCTAGCAAGAGCAAGAGAGGAATAGTAAGAAGCTATCCTGCTGCTAAATTCATGTTGAAACTAGCTGACAGCCCGCAACGACAGACCTCCAACATGAAATTAGCGTTGACGTGCATGATGGAGCCTTGCATATTTGCCCTGTGAAAAATCCTAGAAGAGTGCTTGACGTCGGTACCGGAACAGGGATATGGGCGGTGGAGTTCGGCAAGTTCTACCTACTTCGAGTCCTAGGTATCTCTATACGAATGCTAACATGCTGACAGCGAAGAGAAACCCTGATTGTTATGTGCTTGGAACAGACCTGAACCCTACACCTGACCCACCCTTTATCACACATAACTGCCACTTCCAAGTAGCGGACGCCGATGAGGAATGGAAGCTTGGCGCCCCGTTTGACCTGATTCATGTGCGAAGTCTAGGGGAGCCCACCGACAAGGCCCGGCTGTTCAAGTCCATCTACGACAATCTCGCACCCGGCGGCTGGGTCGAGTTCCAGGAGTGGCTTCTGCATGTCCAGTCCTCAGACAGATCCCTCGAAGGCACAGCTTTCCAACGGTGGAATCTGTGTTTGGCTGAAGGCAGGTCGCCTCGAAGTTATCCTATCACCCATCAGTTTCTCGGACTAACCTTTACGATAGGCCTTAGAAAGATGGGGAAATCATTGTTCTATATCCTCGAGTATAAAGCCATGCTCAAACAGGTGGGGTTTGAGAATGTCATCGAATTGAAGTATGCGGTGCCTACCAATACCTGGGCTCCCGGGAGGCAGTACCAGAGAATCGGCGCACGGCAGAAGGCCAACACGCTAGAAGTCATCGACATCTACTCCCGCAGCGTGCTTACGCAAGGCCTGGGATGGTCTGACCAAGCGGTAGACAGGCTATTGTCTGAAGCACGGAAAGATATCGATAACACGCGCATTCATTCGTTCTCCACGCTGTTAGTCAAGTCCTGGCGATGGAGGGAGTAACCGCTAATAAGTACTAGGATGACAGTTTACTGCCAGAAGCCTTATTCGACTTCTTCGGCATCTTCTGACACGGCGAGGATATGAAATCATCAGCGGAGGTAAAATGATACCAAAGTACGAGATACTAGGACAGGAAGTATGTACTATGCATATAATATTGAGAATTTAAGGGATGAATACGGAATAGCATAGCGTTGACATACGTGGCGTATGGAGTTTTTGCTTTTTTATTTTTTATTTATTTTTTGTTTATTATTTTTTTTAACTGTCTTGTAGTTGTTTTACTGTAAGATCTATAAGGAGATACCTCGGGTTGAGGGGCAATACGTCGCGGATAGGAGTAGATACCACCTAAAGGCTAATGTACCGGGTTTTGGCTCTTCGTACTCGGCGCGGGATGCATGGATCTTACCCCCCCGGACCATCTGATTCAAGTGCCGTCCGCTATGGCCTTTGGGCCTGTGAAGTTTGGTTATGTACGAGTTGACGTAAAGTCCCAATCTGCCAAGTTCTCTTTATGAACCGTGCCGTATGATGCAAACATGCAAACCAACCCTGTCCATGGCACACGCGAGAGAGAGAGAGGGAGGGAGATCCACTTCTATACGACGGTGTGATTGTTCCTGCATCCCGCATACCATTCTATCACTATGATAACCGATTTATGACAAGATCTGGAAAGGCAATTATAGCCGCTACCCCCAAGATTTTTCCAAAAATAAAGAGACCTGGAAAATCCTATCTGCAAAGATCGAGAACCCTAGGTAGGTACCTGTTATGGGTCTACCTCAATACGGTTATACTATGCAAGAAGCCGAAAGCAGCCTCATTTTTGACTCGTTTTGCGTAAAACTGCATGCACGTTGTTTGAAATAGGTATGATATTATGTGTATGAACCGATTTGGCCCTGGAATGTGGGTTTGCTACGGCATTTACATGAATTATTTATTAGCGATTAACGTATTAGAAATAAATAAATGTTAACCCGAGAGAACATCCCTTCGATGACCTTGACCCTATTCCTCAAAGCGCTAGTTCCCAAAGTTCCGCGCTTTTAGGTCAATTTCATCTAGCTGGGAATAGTGAAGTAACCAAGCCTAATGTACTTAGTCCAGTCATCGTATAAAATATCGTCTGGAAACATTTTAGATAGGTACCTAGACATGTAGAACCTGACCTAGAGTTGCAATGGAGACCTCTAAGGTTCTCGACTTCTCAATGAAGCTTATTGGGTTTGATGCATCTTTCAATGGTGCCAAAATTCCCGTTGGTTGGACCGCACTAACAGATATGGATATCGAAAAGATATTGCTGAAAATGGACGAGGAGATGGTTAGGCTAATGAGGCCCCCAAACATTCTAATGGAGAGGAAAGACCCGATAGCTAATCCCGTATCGTCGACGTTCTTGACGCTCGCTTGCATGGGAAGAATATTCAGACGCAGTAACGCAACACCTTGGCTCCAGAGAATCGGAAGGCCGTAGCGCATAGATGTGGAAGATCCCACGTCGAACAGGGCAAGCAAGCCGGTTCCTAGGGTGAGGATAACTCATGAAAGCCGTAGGAGCCGTACATATCCCCCGAACAGAGGGACCATCATCATTGCGATGGCCGCGAATAGCGTGCTGATGGTATATGTGGGTAATAGCGAGAGAGCCGCCGAAATTGCGGTCTCGAGCTGTGGAGCTTGATAGAGTAGAGGCGAGTATTGCAATAGAGCGCCCAGAACCATTCCATGGATGAGCCACCCTAACAGCGTTACAATCGCTGCTGGCCTGGCCTCGTAAAAGCCGAAGAGGACGAGAACCACGACTCCCAAAAGCATCGGAACTAGAGTTTGCCAAGAAGCCCATGGGAACAAGGAGCCTGCCCAACTGATTGGTATAACAAAGATTGTAATTCCGATAATGGCTAAAGCCACACCGATACAATCGAGTCGGCTCGAGTTCTTGGCCAGCTTCGCATAAAGCGGAACAGGCCGGAGCTTGAGAAAGAAGAAAACCAAAGGCGTTCCTATTCCCAAGAACGGCAAGTTGATCCATCCAATCCACCTCCAAGTAGCGTACGTAGCAAAAAGACCACCGACGTTAGGCCCCGTGATATTGCCCACGGCCGAGGGGATAGCCATCAAGCCGAGATATTTCGAGCGTTCTTCCAGTGTCGCCATATCGGCGAGGATTACAGCGGCGGGCTTCGGCCGAAGACGTCGGAAATCCCGGCCCAGACGGGTTGCATGATCAGACCGAAATTCGCCCAGAACGACTGTAAGCTCGAGCTTTCGATTCGCCGGCTATGGTATGACAACGGGCACTAACATGGAAATGAAAGAATGTAGGTAATATCATGAAGGGCGTTATGGCTTACGGGAAGGGCAATGCCTAGGCACGTTGCATCGAGCTGGAAGACGAAGAGAGTGCTGCCTCAGAATTGACCACCGCATTTTCGTCAGAACGTAGTTGTTCCCTAATCTCCGTTACTATTTCTACATCGTCGACCTTTTCTGCATTTCGCTCCAGGTCCGGCTCCTTTTGGTTTACGGATCCAGAAATCTCGCAGCCTGGATTGACGTTGGCCTCGGAATGGCCCATTCTAGATTCGAGGGCTCCCATCTCTGGCCGCCTTGATTATTGAAAAAGTAATCCTTACGCAGGAACGAGGCTATAGGGACTCCAAGTGTCAAATAATTAATCGCCAATTCGTCTCATGCGATACTAATGGCACATTATTCTCGTCCTACCATTTTTGAAAGAGGTTAGGAGCTTGGGTTTGGTCTTGACATACCAACTTGCCCTACGATGGACTCGCTTCGCATATATCGGCCTGAGTCGAAGCTATAGGGGTTAGTCTTACATAGTATAGTCATCCGAATGGAATGACATAAAGTGATTATCTTGTATATTCTATGATGTGAAATCTTGTCGTTCGGGGCGGATTCAAAAGGATATCAAACATATAAAAGTGGATGTTTCAATTAATTAGCCTCGAGATTATTTCTCCGTTGTAAACAATTGAAAGAGATCTGGTGTTATGTTATATTCCGGGTTATTACGTGCGGAGCAACGCCGCGACTCCGGTCCATCTAAGGACGTTGATGGGGGAGTAGATGTGTAAAATTCAAAGCCTGAAAAGTCTATTGTGGATTGTCCCGGTTCAAGACTATCATTTCCGGGGAGCTGATGATTTGTTGGAGATACCGTCGAAACTGCGCCCATTTCCGGATTTGAGTCGTTGGGTGATATAAAAAAGGAATTTGGGCAACGTAAATCGAGGGGACTGATATCGATATAGTCGAGAGAACCTTGTGATTGGTCTCCTGGCTTCGTTTTCATGATGACGACGTTCTCTAGGGCCCATGATAGGCCATCGCGTAGACGAGGATAATATGTGGCCTGGGAGCTAGGATTGTGCAAGGTCTGGAGGTGCCGACAAACGGCCCATAAGGCCTCTAAATCAGCCTCGAATTCCGGATTCGTAACTTCGCCTTTAACTAAGGTATTATAATAAAAGGCGACTAATTCTATAAACGCCACCACGGGATAGTTGCCGAGTAGTCGATCCAATAGAGCTAAATTTGCGGTAGTAAGAGGTGAGGAACCAGCTTCGGAGATGAGTCCGAGACAAACGCGGGCGTGATCCCGCATTTGCTGCTGCGCAAGGTTGTTCTGGCGATCGTGTCGAAGACAAAGGACATGAGTTACGTGGTAACAATATTTCAGTTCAAGTTGTACGTTGCTTATATCTTCCATACTCCCCGGGAATTTAGTGACCATTAATTCATGATTTTGCTGATCCCATTCATCTACGAGTTGAGTCATGCGCCGCGCCTGACGAACGCGACAGGTCTCTCCCACGGCATTCGCTCTCGAAGAGTAAAGTGAAAGATATACTTCTTCCCATAATTCCATCATCGAGTTAAAAGCGCTGTTGAGTCGTCGGCCCGGCTGCTCATTTTCGTCAATGGGGCTTAAAGCTAAATCAGAATCGAATAGATGAATGTCGCAGGTTTGGCCTGATATGAATGCGCGTTGTTTATCTAGAGTATAGAGAACCCTAAAAAGTCGTTCCCGCTCTGTTTGAGTACTGCCGGCGTCTTCGTTGCCAGTCACAGATCGATGGAGGCCGAGCGTAAGGCCGACTTGGCAAGCTATCTGGCATATACGCTCGAACATTATGTTACCATAGAATTGCTTAGATGCGAGGGTCTTAACGTGATGTACCGCAACAATTCGTTAGAAACTCTTATTTACGTGTAGTAGAGATGTGGTAGGGTTTCCTGGCTTACCAGTGTTAGAAGGGCTTGAACATTAACTATGGAGGGTCGTGCAAAAGAGTCGAGATCAGCTAGAGCACGATCACAATTCTGTAAAAATGAAGGAAGCAAATCATTATTCATACTCCTAGTATTGGACTGGATAGCTTCCGCTACCTGTACTTCGAGACCTAGACCAAGTAGGACGATATTGTTGAATATGAGTGACCAAGCGTTGCTATCACTTGATAACTCGCCTGAAAAATACGTATTAATGGCACGTAAGAGTAGTGCCTCGTCGAATATGGGATAGCGGATATTAATATTGTGCAAAAAGCTATTGACGAACAAGTCGACTAAAAATCGAGGCGGGGTCGTGATAGGATTATGGTCGCTTGTTATGACGGGTTGTTGGCAGCGAGGGAAGGGAAAGTTCTCGAGCTGTCGTCTCAGAGCAATTCGGAGCGCTGGATCCTTGATGAGTGCATCCACATTACCGTCTTGTCGACCTTCACCCTCGACGAGGGCTTGATCCAGCTGTTTGGAGAGTGATATGAGTAAAGGGATAGCTGCGGGATAGCTATAGACACGTTCTCCTCCTTGATCTAGCCTTATAGTTTCGTGTCGACATCCATCCTCCGTCACCCGTTCGGGTCGGTTCTTATGAGCGCTTGGTAAGATAGCACTGCCATCGTCGCTACTGGAGGTTTGTACGGGTCGGATCAAGGACGGAGTGCGGGGGGAGGGGTTTACGTTGGGTGTAAATGATCGCGCAGCAAGCTGTTCGGTGAGCTTGGTCAGGGCACTTAAAGTCTGATCGACTCCGTCGAGACGTTCGAGGACGGTAGAAAAATCGTCTCGGCTATACATATAGAAATTTCATTGTTAATTGATCGTAAACCCTAAGGCAGGTAGGTGCCTAAAGGAAGAAAAGACTTGCAGCTGCTTGGTTTGATTCACGCGCTTGACGGTACCGGATGAAGTGCAAGGAATACCAGTTTTACGGCAACTTGAGCACTCGGGCTGAAGCCTGTCGCATTTAATCTTGCGATAGCGACATTGATCGCAAGCTGCGGACGGCGCGTCGTCCTGTCGTGATCGTGGGCGTTTACGACCCTCGGGCACCGTATTGCTAGTATTATCGTCGTCTTCCATGAGTTTTTCTTCAGGGGGGGAATCTCTAACTACCTGTTTAAAAAGTTGTAATAAAAAGTTGTAAATTAGAAGTTAGAATTAATCAGCATCCTCTTCAGGTTCCAATGCCAATAGAATACCTAATTGGAATTGATACGTCATGGGGGTCCCCGGCCCGACGTTTTATCACGTAATAGCATAATTGGAACGTAATACAAAAAGTTAAAACACCCCAAATCCCCAGAACATCCAGAGTCCCTTAGGTACCTCCAATATACATCTTCCAGTCTCCAATAACAGGTAGCTTCTGTAATTTACCCTTATAAGGGACTTCTTCTACGATAAGAATAGTGAGAAGACGAATCTGGACCTTTGATCAGCGATCAGCGGCACATAATAAAATACATAACTACATCCAGGTATGTACGGATCCATACCTAGCCATATGGATACACGGCCCACCGTATTAATTGCAGTTTAGAATCATGAGACGTCTACCGTACCATCGTTGGGCATATTAAGTGTATAGAACCAATCATCGCCCTTGGAATGCGAGCTATTTGAAAGGGTACATAGGTAGGTAATTATATTAACGCAAGAACAAGAACAAGAATAGCCCCCCATTCTCCGGTCTATACTTGTAAAGCCTACCGCAATACCGGGACGCGCGGAGAGGACCCTCGGGTAGATCTGGATCCCTTCCGTCGACCCTGAAAACTATTTCGGATGCTCTCTTAGAGACTCCATCGATTGGATAAAACTCTCAAGTTCTTACCAATGCAGGTTTTCTATAGATGTTGTAAATGAGATGTCAGCAAGATGTTACCATTTACTCGCTTGGCGGTTAATTACTTGATAATGTTTTGCATCTGATAGCTCGATCCAGCGCAAAGAGGGGACGAAGCAATCGTTCTTAGGTCTAAAACAAATGGAAGTCCTACTTCTATCCAGTCAGGTGTAATGAGATTATTTGTTCCAAGCCGTCCATCGAATCATTCTCTTGTTGCTGCGTTGAATCTCTACTGTTGTAATAGATCGCGACCTTTCTCGCCTATACTATATGTGTTTTCAAAATGAGGTCGCTCGGGGTCGTCACACTACTCGTTATATTCGGCGTCTATGCTAAAGAGAACTGTCCCTTGTACGGTTTGGGATATCCAAAGCCAACTAACCTCCTTGCCCAACCAGGCGTCCAGAAAGCCGCAAAGTCACTAGACTCGGTTTTCGCGGAGTACATCGACAGTTCTAACAAGACAGGATCCGATCGATTCTCTTATTCGGTCGAGGTATTTTCCGCCGACGATGATGAACCACTATGGTCGCATCACTGGACTGCGACTAACTTGAAGACACTCAACTCAACAGGGGTCAAAAACGTGGATGGTAATACCGTGTACCGACTTGGGAGTGTTACAAAGATATTCACCATTTTAACGTTTCTTGCTGAAGTAGGCGACGCTATGTGGAATGAACCTATCACAAAGTATATTCCGGAAATTAAGGCTATGGTCACTGACGCCGACACTTCGCATTCTATTTCAAAACCAGACTGGGAATCTATCACGATTGGATCTTTGGCAAGCCAAGTCTCTGGTCTCGTAAGAGATTGTAAGCCGTCACACTTTTCCCCAAAACTTGGTCGAAAAGAAGCTCACGACCATAGACGCTTTATTAGGTGAACTCACACAGGGGTCAAATACTACACGAGCGGCTTCGATTGGGTTTCCCATCATAGAAAAAGGAGAAATACCTCCCTGCGGAAATAGGCCGGTATGCAATAGAACGCGTAAGCTTCTTCTAGACGACTTGCATCCCAATAATATCAGTTTTCGTCTACTCGGCTACTAACTATACAGTTAGAATTCTTCGAGGGTCTCGGTAAACTACCCCCTTCGTTTTCTCCATTTGTCACACCAACCTACTCGGATATTGGATACACCCTCCTTGGATATGCTCTAGAGCAAATGACGGGGAAAGCGTTTGGTACGATAGTCCAGGACAGAGTCATCAAGCCTCTTGGATTGAACCGAACTTTCTACACAACACCGAAAGATTCGCTCGGAATCATACCAGGCGGTCGCTACCAAACAGTTTGGGCTTTTAACATGGGTAATGAATCTCCGTGAGTACGGCACCAGGATACCGATTTATCATAAGCTCCCAAGTAACTTACAAACATGAAGTACTGGTAATATGTATACATCTCCCTCGGATTTATCTCGAGTCGGCCGAGCCATTTTACGATCTACTCTTCTACCACCATCCATGACGAGAAGATGGCTCAAACCCATGGCCTTCAGCTCAGACCCAAGATCTAGCGTAGGTGCACCGTGGGGTGTACGGCAGCTTCAGTTTTCTAAAGGTACGCGAGTCAATCCCGAATAGCTACCTACCTAGATACCTTGTTGATTAACTTAATGATTTTAGATTTGCCTTATCAATTTGCAACCACTTTCAATAAAGCCGGGAGTCTAGGCAGGTACAGTACCTTACTAGCTATTATCCCAGACTTTAATATCGGATTTTCCATCTTGGCCGCTGGCGACGTTCCCTCTAGCCTACCTATGGATATCGCAGACGCGCTGTCGAATACTTATCTTCCTACCATGGTGAATACGGCACGTATACAGGCGAATGCGCTCTATGGTGGAACATATAGGAACCAAAATTCCCCAATAAATTCATCCCTAAGCGTCGTGGTGGACAACAAAACCCCCGGACTAAGTCTAAGTTCGTGGATTAGCAATGGGACTAACTTATTATGGTACTCTGTAGCCATGGGCCAAAACGTGACGAAGGATTATTGGAATAAAATTAAACCGAGTGTTCGACTTTACCCAACTGGCTTGTGGGATGCGACGTCTGACGGCGGGAAAAGAGTGGCGTTCAAGGCGGTATTTGAGGACTTGAGCTTACCCAACGTCTCGAAGCCTTTCACGACAGACTGTTCGACTTGGGTCAGAGTCGCAGGGATAATGTACGGCTCTAAGCCCTTAGACCAGTTTATCTTCAACATTAACGCCGCCGGAAATGTGACGAGTATCGAGAACGCTGCGCTAAGGAATAGACTAGATAAAGTAGTATAGCATGTATCTTGGGACATACGCTCTCGTTACCTGAGTAAGCGCAAGACAGGCAGTTTCATATTCCTAGACGTGAGGTGACTGCTTACCGCATCTAAGGAATAGCGAGTGATGCTTCCCTCACCATGCCGGTGGCGGGAATAGTTATGTATTGTTTTTTGCGCTCAGTAATCGTATCTTATGATGGCTACTAGGTGCATCGATTATACTTTGACATAATCTTGACATGATCATAACATAATGTTGAGCTTTATGGTCATCGGCGGTCGTGGTACCTTTCCGAGGCCGAGACAGGATAACAATACGGAATATCGGTTTTGGCCGGGCAACCCGAATCCCGTCTGCGTTCGGAGAAGAGATAAATCCCTATCTTTAATTGGATATCGACGACATGCAAGCGCCGACGGAGATCCTCAGTGCTGACAGTACCCGGTTTTACTAAGGTCTTATAAAGATGTAGCTACGGAAATACTCAAATTTATGCAAAAGACTTCCTTTGGTTTTGTTGGTAATTAGGGTTGTATCAATTCGGGATTCCCATGTAGGCTTAAACATCTACGTTGAGCTCGTCGAAAGATATCTCCGTACACTATAGACGCCTTGTTATTCCCTATCGCGCGATGCCTCCGATATGCCGCATCCACGCTTATAGCACATTCACCGGTGATAATGAACGGAGGCGGATCAGAGACATCGTGTTAATATTTCTCCAATCCTACCGTTCCGTTGCGCTATAAGAACCCTGGCTACCGCTTGGAGAGAGCCCCTTTTGCCTGTTAGGACCCCACACAACTATACGCTCCAACGTTTAAGCACTCGATCTACTTACATCATGACTACTACAAAGCCGTTCAATATTGCTATAGTCGGCGGGGGTATAAGTGGGCTTACGCTCGCCGTCGGTCTCCTTCGCCAGAATGTACCATTCACAGTCTATGAATCTGCTTCTAAATTTACTGAAATTGGTGCCGGCTTAGGATTCGGACCAAATGCTGTTTCCGCCGTCGAGCTAATATCCCCAGAGTTACTTGAAGGCGTCAAAAGGCGCGTTACGCTTGGTTGGGAAAGCAAGCGAAAGGACTGGTTCACGGTCAGGGTTGGCGATCAGAGAAAGGCCGGACCGGACGGAATCCTAAAGCAGAAGGAAAAGGAGGGGTTGAAAGTTGGAGACCCAATTTTCGAGATACAATACACCAACGACAAGCTCGCTGGTGGCGTTCACAGGGCGCATTTTCTCGATGAGCTCCTCTCTCTGATACCAGACAATGTGTCGAGGTTTGGTAAGAGGTTAGTTGACATCAGCACTGCTACAGATGGATCTCAAGATGCCGTTCTACACTTTGCGGACGGAACTACGGCGCAACACAGCGCTGTGATCGGCTGCGATGGGATAAAATCCAAGACTAGGGAGATACTATTGGGTCCGGAGTCGAAAGCTGTATTCTCCGGCAAATACGCATATAGGGGGTTGATACCGATGGATCGAGCCGTAGAGCTTTTAGGCGCCGAAACAGCCGAAAACCCCCAGATATGGTTTGGATACCATCGTCACTTGCTTACTTTCCCAATTGAGAAAGGAAAGACTATGAATGGTTGGTACTCTTTGAAATTTTACTCTTCGCGTTAAGCTAAGTAGGACATCATAGTTGTGGCCTTCAGTTCGTGCGACACGTGGACCAACCCGCAGTGGGTAGTGAAAGCATCAAAGGAGAAAATGTTGGAAGACTATAGCACTTGGGGCCCTGCGGTGAATTCCATCATCAACTCTATGGAAAAGAGAGACGTCTGGGCTCTCTTCAACGACCCACCTGCAAAGACCTATTACGGGCTCAGTCCTCGAATATGTCTCCTCGGCGATGCGGCGCACGGTACCACGCCCCACCAAGGTGCCGGTGCGGGAATGTGTATCGAAGACTGCTATATCCTTAGCCAACTGATAGGAGCAGTCGAAAGTACCCAGGACCTTGACAAAGCGTTTCAAGCTTATGACGCGGTCAGACGGCCGAGAACCCTGAAGCTGGTAGAAACTAGCCGGGAGGCTGGAATGCTGTACGAGTTTGAGCTCGAAGGCGACGACCTCGAGGCCATTGAGAAGAACTTCAAGTCGCGCATGAGTTGGATTTGGGATGTGGACTTACAGCAGGAACTAGAGAAATCCTTGACAATCCTTAAGGGTTGATGGTGTACAACTGAGACGAGGTCGTGTAACTTTCACCATTTTAATTATTAGATACTTATTTACCAATTCGCTTCGTACAAATGTCCAATTGATAATCTTGCCTAGGTAATATGTTGAGAGTTCATGGGACTTGATAGAGGCAGGGAGGTCATGCTACCCTACTCAAGGTTACATTGAGTCTATTAAAAGGCTTCTACTAGAGTTTAAAATCGAGGTGCCGGGTCAGAAAAATGAGGCTGGGCCTGGACGTTAATTCATTTGACGACGAATACCTACTTCTGCAGGCTGCAAGCATTCGAGATACCAACTAGACTCCCCGTCCCTCCAAGATTTATCTAGCCCAACTGAATCTAATATGCTTCTCGACATATTTCCATAGAGAGATGGTTACTTTTAACAGCTCGGAAGATCATACGTACATCTCAAGATCGACAAGAGGGATCCCATAATCATCATCGTCGTCATCACCATCTACTAACGGATTAATATTTTCAAAGTAAGGATCATATTACGATAGAGTAGTATCATTTAAATCTTCAAATAATATTACGGGAAGATGGTTTAAAGCATTGCAGAGCTTTATCTTTTTGCTTTCGATAGTCCTGTCAGGGGAGGTTGGCTAACTTCGCCTAAGAGGCATCTTTGAGAATAAATCCTACGTTCTATACCCATTCGAAGTTTGAGTACATGACGTGGGTACATTTTACTACGCTATTTATATTTATTAGTTGAAAGAGAAGCGTTCTCAGTCTTCCGTTTGCCTGGAGCTCGATTTTATGACGCTACGATGTATTAGAGCAAAGTCTTCTTGCTAGGTTGTCTTCTTTTTGCTTAATACACACGTGTCATGTCGTTTGCGTATTAGTCGTCTTCAGATTCCGACCATGAGCCACTGCTGGGTAATCTTTGTATATTATGAAACGATATGGATTGGTGCAATCATCCTGTTTGATGAGTTGGTTGTTTGGTTTGCTATTGAGTATGCCTCAGATAGCTAGAGTGATTTATAAGCAAATTATATGCAATATACTATTAAAGTGCCTAGTCACTTGGTGCTTAGCGAATCGGGTGGTCGTCAAATTCAGCCTTTCTCTCGGAGGGGAGAATCTTTGGGATTTGGAATCTTACCTTTTCGTCACCACTGGCTACCTAGGTACCCAGGTAAGTAACCACAGCCCAAGGAGCTCATATGTTACATTAATAGGTAACCAATACCTAATGAATAAAGCCCCGAGAACAATAGCTGTCTAATATCATATATGCTGGTTTACTTCTCGGCTCTGGGAGGCATCTCTGTTTAGATGGGGCAAAATACACGTCGAATTTGATTACAGACTAGTAGGTAGAACAAGAATTTCATGCCAAATCTTTAGGTATGTCCCTACTGGGTAACCAAGGTAATATTGTCATTATAAGATATCGGTTTGGGATAATATGATACATAATATGCAGATAGTTCGTGATATCATAGTTGATATGGACAATGTGGGTCAGGTGACCGATTGTCAAGTCATGTGACATTATATTTACTATGTACAACAAAAAGGGGCAGCAATTGAATCAATTGAATAACTAGGAAAATTATAAAAACAAGAAATAATTATATTAGTGTCTCGACCCCCATAAATCACAAGATATAAAAACCCAGGAATAGGAAACATCCCGTTTTTACTCCAGAATTTATCTCGGGTAGCCGTACAGAATAAGTTTAATACAAAGCACGACATCGAAGTTAGCGATGGTGAGGAGTGGTGAGGAGTGGTGAGGAATGGCGTGCGCCGGTATCCAAATTGCGCAACCCACTTGGCATACTTATATCACATTTCGCACTTCACAACGTTCTGCATCTCCTCGGGGCATTTCCATGCTCTAGGTCTCAATAAATCGTGATGTCGCCATCCCGATGGTGGGGTATTCGACCGAAGTGTAAATCGCGTAAATCGTGAGGGTGCACAAGTCCCTCTCTATCTCCTTATAGTATTGACTTATTATTACGTCTTCAAGCGCTATATTGCAACGTCCTCCACTACGGTCGCTAGGCAATGCGTATCGGCCATTGATCAGATGCCCGGGTGTTTGGAACCCCCTGTCCAACACGTTTACTAGTTGATTGATAAATCCATATATAGATGAAGGGTAGTCGGTTTATATAGCACGTAGCATACGCCAGTCCAGCGGTTCCCTATTAATCTACTCGATTTGTCATCCGTGAGAAGTGATTCGTGCGATAATATCCTTCTGTTTCGAGTAGAGGGACAAGATGTCTTCTCAACAACCTGTTGCTGCGCCCCCGGGCCTCGGGTCTGCCGTAACGTCTGACCACGACAGCGTAGAGTCCAAGGGTCACCCCGACCATAAACTCCCCGTCGAGTTGGTTACTCCTACTACTCCGGCGGATTTAGCACCTAGAGAGACCCGGCGTATGGAGTCGGCTCTCGGAGATGCTATTTTACGCTTCTTGAAGATTCGTAAAGGGCCGAAGGCCGAACAGTACGACCTTGACGCGGTGGGCATGCATGACGGGTTTAGCACGCTTTAATCGTAACTAACTTGATTAAGGTCGCCACACAACCCAGCATCTGGGACTCCGAGAATGTGGAAGAGTATAAGCAGCTCTACATTCATTCCCAGTGGGAGAATTGGTCCGCTTTCGACCCCAGTTTCCGCTGGACATGGAGGGAGGAGAGGGCGGTACGAAGAAAGGTGGACTGGAAAATCATGGTAAGTTTTTCTGGGTATAGATGGGGGACTCAAGCTGACTCTCTAGACCTGGGTGTGTATCATGTTTGCCGCCCTGAATATCGACCGAGGAAACATTTCGAACGCCGTCTCCGATAACATGCTCGAGGATTTGGGACTCACGCGTTCTGACTACGTGAGTTGTGCTCCTGATCACTTCTTAGAAGAGCTACATAGTACTAACGATTAATAGAATACTGGCCAAACCATCGCGCGAGTCGGTTTCCTCGTTGCCGAATTACCCTCGCAGTTGATTTCAAAACGGTCAGTCTGCTAGAACCAAAAAAGAATCCGAGTACATAGCTAATCTTCTCAGCATCGGACCCGATCTATGGATTCCGATCCAAATATGCATTTTCAGTCTTATTTCTGCAATGCAGTTCTTCCTTAAAGGCCGAGCGTCTTTTCTCGCCACTAGATATTTGATGTACGTCGGATTGTTACTACTCGTCTTGAGGTTCTTCACTAATAACTTAACCAGCGCATCCTTCCAGGGCGGCTTTATTCCGTAAGTCTTCAGCATTTGCCGATATCCAAGAGTTTCGCTGATATTTTGGAAGAGACACAATCCTTTATCTTAGCTATTTCTATACTAGTACATCGGTATGCTTCCCCATTGATAAGTGTAGGTGTTCTAAGGGGTTATGCTTACTTTCTTAGCTTCCGATTAGGTTAGCCTGGTACTGGATGTCTTCACAAATTGGTGAGTTATATAACCCGGGTTGGGTGTATTTTTCTAATCCCTCTTAGTTGATATCGGTGTCGGCTTCGCCGCAGTTGGTCTCCTATCCATGCGCGGTGTCCTAGGATATGAAGGTTGGCGATGGCTATTCCTCATCGAGTAAGTCATAATCCCCTTCAAATATACGGTCAATGCTAATATTATCAGGGGTGCTTTTACTTGTAAGGATGATCCGTCTCGTTGGCCTTTGAAAATGTTAACTTTTGTAGTCTCGATTGGACTTGCATCTTTTTTCCTTATGCCTCAATCCCCAGCTAAGACTAAGAGCTGGTGGAACCCTAAAGGGTATTTCACTGATAGGGAAGAGAAGATCATTGTCAATTCAGGTATAATTCATAACCATGTAGGCCCAGGTATATCCTGTTTCTGACTTCAACCTTAGTTATCCGAGACGATCCCCAGAAAGGAGGAATGTACAACCGGCAAGGTCTCTCCATCAAACAAATCTGGGAGTCTGCGAAAGACTACGATATGTGGCCACTATATGCTCTAGGTCTATTATTCGGCATCCCAAAATACCCCGTTACCCAATATCTAACGCTTTCCTTCCGAGGTCTGGGATTCAATGTTATCCAAAGCAACTTGCTTTCAATTCCATACATCGTCTTTTCAAGTATAACCATGCTGTTAATTACCGCGATAAGCGAGCTGGTAAATAATAGGAGTTTCGTATCAATGGCGGAAGATGCTTGGCTGTTGCCTTGCTTTGCTGCTTTGATAGCTCTGCCAGATCCGATCGGCCCCTGGGTATACTTTGCGATCGCGACAGTATTGCTATCATTCCCATAGTAGGTATTGTGCCGAAAAAGGAGACAACTAAGACTAACCAATAACAGTACCCATCCTATACAAGTCGCCTGGACGAGTAGGAATGCAGGATCCGTCCAAAACAGAACAGTTTCCGCTGCGTAAACTAGATCCCTCCCCCCTTTCAGCAACTACGGTTCTAATTTGATTCGTGTAGTATCTATAATATGTGGGTTCAGGTCAGCGGAATGATCGGCGCGAACAGTAAGTTATCCTTTTGATTAAAACAGTAGGTATAAGTACTGAGCCTATAGTCTATCAACCTAGCGACGCGCCACGATACTTCAAAGCCAACACGGGCTTGCTAGTCATCTGTGTCTGGATGTGTGTAAGTATCTACAACCCTGAACTAATTTATCTTGTAATTTATAACAAAGCACTCAACTCTTTACAGTTAATACAATATCCGGGGACATATTATTACTACAGATGGAGAAATAATTCAAAGGCCAAGAAATGGGACGCGATGACCCTGGAGGAACAGAACCATTACAGGAAGACTACGACGGACAAGGGTAACAAGCGGTAGGTTTCCTTCTATCAATCTCAAGACTTTAAAGCTTATTCCTTTGGTAGACTCGATTTCCGGTTTGCGACTTAGACGATTTTAACTAAGCATATATTGCCCTCATACTTGGGAAGATATTTCAGATGATTGCGATTTTTATAGTTGGAATAGTAACTGTTACGATATATCACCTATAGCTGAGGGTATATAAAATAGTTGCAGTTAGTCTAAAGTCTTCTACACATTCAAGTCCCATGCATAGCATTTAAACGTCCTCCATTTGTATGAATACTGTCGGTTAAGCTGAAGCCTGGACACAGGTATGCTTTTTTGGATTTAATGAAGACATCCTCGAGCAACTGTGTCCTAGTTTTGCTGAAGCCTAAATCATGTATGAAATCATGTATGAAATCATGTATGAAATCGCTTGCCAGAGGTACAACCAAGGTCGTCAAAAATACTTTAGCAACCGTTTCTTTAGCAACCGTTTCTTTAGCAACCGTTTCTTTAGCAACTATTGAGTCATGCGTTTGTCAGAAAGAAGTTTTCTTTTCTTGCGGACCTTCCTCCAAACACTTTCCCCTTTTCCTTCTACCTGTCTCTGTATCTAGGTACCTACCTAGGTACTCTTTTTTCGCCGTTTGTTTTTTCTCAACAACCACCTCTCTTCCATTCTCCGGGCCAGCCGCTGCCGTAACACACCACTTGTAAATACGTCTTATATTCACCAAGTACATGAAAGCTCTACCGGCGTTAACATTGGCGCCTCGAGTAAATATTGGGCTATAGTCGCTAAGTAGGTACGCACAAAAAACGCGTATTCACGTTCTCCGCGTCGACCTCTTTCCCCACTTACCACTACTACCAGCCGCTCCCTCCCCGTTTGTTTATACCTTGAGTCGTCAAAATTTACTGCTTTATTGCCCCGTGGTTCCCCCCACCTGAAAACAGCCTCAGAAGTGCCTGAGTTACCATCAATTTACAAATTGCTAGACCATTCCTCCTTGGGGCTGTCGTACTCTTTCAACCGCAAAGTGTTTTCACTGAATACATACAAATATCCTAGCCAACTTCCCTCCTTACAGCACCCAAACTTTGTCCTGCCTCACAAGCAAACAAGTTATCCTTTCGATACAAATATTCAACTGTCTTCATCATATACGGGATACTTGAGCCCCCGACACGCTGTTCTCTACAGTAAATTCTCCCATGCTTATTTCTTACATCACGTCTTTGTTCTCCTCTGGTCCCCCCATCCCGTCTACTTTAGAGCTCAAGTTCGCTAACATAACCCCTTTCAAAGCGTGAACCCCTATCCAGACGTTACTACTTCCTGCACAATGGCTGATCAACCGGGTGAAGTATTTCAGGGACTCCTAACGCCGTGGGAAGCCCAGGAACTGGTGCGAGTTTTGAACAATCACAACTCTCTTGTAATCCAGGGTAGCCAGGATTATCTAAACAATCGCATTCAGGTGTCCCACGCCCTGCGCGCGGTCACACACGCGATAGACATGTCTTTGATCCCCGTCGGACCCCCCATGGGGCGTGTCGATCTAGATCCCGAGCCGCACCAGGCTCACCAACAGCCTCGACGAGCCTCCGCACAACCGCTGTTGACTCCCAATCAAGGCAGGGTCAATGTAAGACTACCAATCATTCCAGTTCTTCTCCTTGTAACCCCTTATTAACGTTATTGTGAATAGCGCCCAAAGCATGAAAGCTACTGGGGCGACAAGCTCCTACCCTCTTTGAGTCGGGATGAAATGGCCAAGGCGTACAACGCCGCAGACAGCCGCTTCTATAAGCGAGGCCCGAACAACCACCAAGAGGCCCGCAGGAACGGCCGTGCTTACCTCGAAGCGACTGTATGCCTGCTGTGGGGATGGAAGAGGGATGGCCGGTAAGTAAACCTCTGCATATACCTATCTACCTATTTTTACATATTTCGGACTCGAGCCACTAACGAGATATCCAAAACTTGTAGTCAGGTATCCGATGCCGAGCGGGATTATCTACTAAACGTCTGCGGTATCGAGTTGACCGACGAATATATGAGCGCCGACTTCGAGAATCTTCCCAAGATGCCGCCCAATGAACTCTATTCCGAGACCTTCTCGACATGGTGCCGTATGGTTTGAGGCGAAGAAGGGGGAGGGGGAAGGAGTAGAGGATTGCTCTTTGTGTTTCGTTCGGCATTGACGCCGCAGAGGGTTTTTATCACCTTAGGTGATTCTTAATTAACATGGTGTCTTTGGCATCATGAATGAGATATTCCTTTGATTGCAGTACACTTAAGTTCGTATAAAACGACTTGGTGCCTATTTCTTACGTATTTTCCGCTTTCAGAGTCGTCGGCAGTATCGTCTTGGCCATGTTTACTACCTGCCCCGCCATGTGACGACCTGGTTAAGCAACGGTAGTGGTCCTATATTATCCAGATAGGACCTTTAATAAAGTCACCTCTCCTCCCCCATCTCTAACCTAGATGATTGCACACAGTTTTGCGGCCTAGTTGTGATTTTTAGAAGCGATTTCAAGACTTTTACCGACCTGCCAGACATATCCGGGTATTTAACTCCGCTACATATTTATAATATCGCGCGATCGTAAGTAATAGAGATTCAGCGACAAGACGTCGAGTTTGTTGGGTTACCCCTGATTTCTTGGCAGCGTTGTAGCTTCATTCCGAACCTACCTGGTTAGCAGAATAGGTACTTTGGATAACTACACCAAAAAGTATCCAGAATTATTAGAATCATTATCAATAGGTATTAATGTAAATTCGTTATCGGGCTAGAGGTGCATTTTGTAGATATTAGAGAATAGGTACCAACCTACCTAGGTACATAAGTAAGGTACTTAGGTACGTGAATGTATGTAATACAACCTATGCTGTACCGTGTACTGTACCGTTCAAGCACTGTAATTATCTGATAGGTAGTTGGTAACTGTGAAATTAGACGCCACACTGCCACATCTAGTACCATTTTGCCGGTCCCACTTCAAGTTAGCGTATTAGCGTAACTATCAATTCACAATGTAAATGTACAATACACACACCTTTCCTTAGAACTTGCCTTGAGTCTCCCCCCCCCCCACCCCCCTTGTTAACACTACCTATACCTGTGTTGACGAGTTACTACATTCCTTTTTGTCATTTCATCCCGATTTATGAAGAGCTTCATCAAGTCTCCGCCAAGTTTGAAACGAAGAAAAAGAACAAAATATCTCGTCATAAAAGAAAATGCTAGCCTCATCAAACTCCGAAGGTGTTGGACTTTATGAGTGAGATCCTTCAAGAAAGTATCACTATATTTTATTTTATATTTTATATTCTGTATTCTCATCTTACATCGGTGGTCCAAGTTCCCTCCCTAATTTAGTTAATTTTTATTCTTTATTTATTCTTTATTTATTCTTTTCTATTTTTCTATTTTTTGGCTCCCCTATTACGGGTTGGAGATTGACCAGTCATATTCTTCATAATGGCGGATCCTCGCATACCGGCGGATGCAATGTCCAGTGAAGATGTCGAGATGGAAGGTACTGATTCACGTCTTTCGCATCTCGGCAACGGCTTTAGTGGCAAGATTGCCAATGGAAACGGCAATGCGCACACCCAGAATGCAAACTCACCGGATCACATGGACCAAACAAATACGCGTCAATTCAAACAAGATCCTGATGACACTCAACCAGCTTCTTCGCCTCCTCCATCCCAGGCTGGCTCTACCAAGATGAGACCTGCATCGAAGAAGAAGGGTACAGCGGCCAAGAAAGGCCCTAGAAAGTCTAGGGTTCCCAAGTCTAAGTCCTCCAAAAAGGACCCCTCAAACGGCCCCGCGAATGGCGCCCAGGATGGAAGCTCCGATGATGAAACTGATAACGGCCCGTATTGTATCTGCCGTGGACCAGACGATCACCGATGGATGATAAGTTGTGATGTCTGTGAAGATTGGTTCCACGGAGAATGCGTCAGTCTAGATAAAGAGATTGGCGAAAAGTTGGTCGAGCGTTTCGTCTGTCCCAACTGTACCGACAACAAACTCAACTATACTAAATTCAAGAAGACTTGCTCCTTGGCGGGCTGCAAAACTCCCGCTCGTCTGTACACTAAGAGTACCAAGGATAGGAGCGCCTTTTGCTGCAGCGAGCACTGCGACCTCTGGTGGACCTCTTTGATCAACACGTTGCCCACCAAAGCCGCCTCCGAAAAGGCTATCGAAGTCCTTACTCAGGAAGATTTCGTCGGCCTTCTTGTGAGCAGTATCGAGAAGGGTGACTGGAAACTTGGTGATCAACCCTTTGGTATGTTCATAACCCTTGTTCAGCATCACGTACTAATCTAATCTGCTTTTTAGGCAACTTAGATGGCCTTTGGGTCAATGGTCTGCCCACTAAGCCAGGCGTTCTGAGCGACGAGGAGCAAACCTTCTTGAAGAGTTCTGCCGCCGAACGTCTCGCGCTCGGAAATGAAATTGTGCAGTACAAGAAGATGATGCAGCTCATCGATTGGGCTAATCACCGTCGGCAGCTTGCCATCGAAGCGGGCAAATTCGCCAAGGATAGCTGCGGTTACGATCGGCGACTCGACACAGTGTCTGTGCGTTATCAGTTCGCGGAATGGTTGGAGACTCCGGAGGGTCAAGCGACCTTCAAGGCAGGGAAGCTTGATACTCCCCTCGATCCCGACTTGCACGGCGACCCGGCCACGCGGGGGATGTGCGAGAAGAAGCGCTGCAAATCGCATAACGGATGGTATAAGTTACTTATGAGTGCGGTTCGGACCTTGATTAAGGAGACGGCGACAGCTGCTGCGGATAAGCTGAACTCGGAGGATGTTATGCGTCAGGCGGCAGAAGCTCGATTCGAGAGGCGCGAGCTGGAAAAGAATTCGGTGGAGATTCTGAGCGATTGAAGAGTGGGCGAATTGATAGGTATCTTATATTACAGCATGGCCAAACAAACTCTAGCCCTACGGGGATTGGGCTTCTTGGTGGACGACTGGCAGTCATATATGAAGTCTGCCTACGTATCGCGATGCCTTCGCTTAGTCTAGTTCGAAATATCGGGCTGTAAGCTTATTAAATAAACGAGTTCTATTTCCAGCTTCTCGTCTTTATATCCCCCGAATTCTGAGTATTGTCCTTGTGAACGGTGTAACTTATACTAGTTTAAACCAGTGATAAACGCGCGGGGGGGGGGGGGGGGGCCCCCCCCCCCCGCCCGGCCCCCCCCCCCCGGGCCGGCGCACGCGCGCAGGGCGGGGGGGGGGGGGGGGGGGGGCGGG